>WNWU01013332.1:575237-623271 GCA_012654045.1 Ptyas mucosa | reverse complement strand
TAATTTAATTTAATTTAATTTAATTTAATTTAATTTAATTTAATTTATTTTTATTTTATTTTATTTTATTTTATTTTATTTTATTTCCAATTTATATACCGCCCTTCTCCCTGAGGACTCAGGGCGGTGTACAGCCAGACATAAAAAACATAAAATATAAATATTAAGACATTTAAAATATATATATAATTTGGCTACAAAATTTAAAACTCACAGACCAATTAAAATATTAAAAATATTTAAAATTTCTTCTTAAGCCAGCCCGGCTTGTTGGAAAAAATGTGTTTTTAGGGCACGGCGGAAGGCACTGAGGTCATGAATTCTCCTAATCTCCGGGGGCAACTGGTTCCAGAGGGTGGGTGCCCCCACAGAGAAGGCTCTCCCCCTGGGAGTCACCAGCCTACATTGTTTGGCTGATGGCACCCTGAGGAGGCCCTCTCTGTGGGAGCGCACGGGTCGATGGGAGGTCATCGGTGACAGCAGGCGGTCTCGGAGATAACTAGGCCCTATGCCATGGAGCGCTTTAAAGGTGATCACCAACACCTTGAAGCGCACCCGGAAGACCACCAGAAGCCAGTGCAGCTCGCGCAGGAGCGGTGTTATGTAGGAGCGCCACGCTGCTCCCGTCACTACCCGCGCGGCCGCATTTTGGACCAGTTGGAGCCTCCGGGTGCTCTTCAAGGGGAGCCCCATGTAGAGAGCATTACAGTAGTCTAGGCGGGAAGTGACAAGGGCGTGAGTGACTGTGCACAGGGAATCCCGATCAAGAAAGGGCCGCAACTGGCGAATCAGGCGAACCTGACAAAAGGTCCCCCTGGCTACAGCTGTCAGATGTTCCTCCAAGGACAGCTGCCTATCCAGGAGGACTCCCAGATTGCGAGCCCTTTCTGCGGGGGCTAAGGACTCGCCCCCGATAGTCAGCGATGGAGTCAACTGACTATATCGGGATGCCGGGAACCACAGCCACTCCGTCTTGGACGGGTTGAGCCTGAGTTTGTTTCTCCCCATCCAGATCCGCACGGCTTCCAGGCACTGGGACATCACTTCGAGGGCATCATTGGGGTGGCCTGGGGTGGAGATGTACAGCTGGGTGTCATCAGCGTACTGATGGTATCTCACCCCAAAGCCACGGATGATCTCACCCAGCGGCTTCACATAAATGTTGAACAGAAGGGGCGAGAGGACCGACCCCTGCGGCACTCCACAAACGAGAGGCCTCGAGGTCGACCTCTGCCCCCCTGTCAACACAAACTGCGACCGGTCGGAGAGAAAGGAGGAGAACCACTGTAATACAGTGCCCCCCACCCCCAACTCTTCCAGCCGGTGCAGCATGATACCATGGTCGATGGTATCAAAAGCCGCTGAGAGATCTAATAGGGCTAGGACAGAGGAACATCCCCTGTCCCGAGCCCTCCAGAGATCATCAACCAACGCGACCAATGCCGTCTCTGTGCTGTGCCCAGACCTGAAACCCGACTGGAACGGATCCAGATAAGATGTTTCCTCCAGGAATTGTGGAAACTGTTGCGCAACCACACTCTCAACAACCTTCGCAATAAAGCGAAGGTTGGAGACAGGACGATAGTTAGCTAATACTGCTGGGTCCAGGGAAGGCTTCTTGAGGAGGGGCCTCACCACCGCCTCTTTCAAGGCGGCAGGGAAGTGACCCTCACTCAAGGAGGCGTTGCTAATGCCCTGGAGCCAGCCTTGTGTAACCTCCCGGGAGGCCAGTACCAACCAGGAGGGACACGGGTCCAGTAAACATGTGGCCGCACTAAGTCTCCCCAAAATCCTGTCCACATCATCAGGAGTCACAAAGTCAAACTCTTCCCAGATAACATTCTCAAGACTATTCCCTGTCACCCCGCCCAGATCTACCCAGTCGGAGTCCAAATCCCCCCGAATCTGAGCAATTTTGTCATACAGGTATTGTCCGAAATCCTCCGCCCTGCCTTCCAAGGGGTCCTCCCGCACTCTCGCATGAAGCAGAGAGCGGGTCACCCTGAACAGGGCGGCCGGACGATTCCCTGATGACGCAATAAATGCGGAAAAGTAGTTCAACTTTGCTGCCTTTATCGCCACTAGGTAGGTCTTAATATGCGACCTTACCAGTGTTCGATCAGATTCAGCGAGACTGGCCCTCCAACCACTCTCTAGGCGTCTTTTCCGGCGCTTCATCTCTCTCAGCTCCTCGGTAAACCAGGGAGCTGCTCGAGATCCATACCGGGTCAGAGGCCGCAAAGGCACGACTCGATCCAAGGCTCCACCAGCTGCCTGATTCCAGGCAGCTACCAGGTCCTCGGCCGAGTCGTGTGCCAGATCCTCAGGAAACGGCCCAAGCTCCATCTGGAACCTATCAGGATCCATCAGGTGCCTGGGGCGGACCCATCTAGTTGGTTCCGCCTCCCTGCGGCGGGGTGTAGCGGTTCGGAGATCTAGGCGAAGGAGCGAGTGATCAGACCATGACAAGGGTTCTATGTCTATACCCCCTATAACCAGATCACTCAACCACTGGCCAGAGACAAAAATCATGTCCAGAGTATGCCCCCCCCTATGAGTGGGGCCATGAACTAATTGGGTCAGGTCCATGGCCGTCATGGAAGCCATGAACTCCCGAGCCACCTCAGACGTTTCACCAATGGAAGGCAAGTTGAAATCACCCATGACCATAAGCCTGGGTGTATCCACTGCCACCGTGGCTATCACGTCGAGTAGCTCGGGCAGGGCTGTTGCCACGTGGCAGGGAGCCAGGTACGTGAGCAGCAAGCCCAACTGAACCCCATGACCCCATTTCATAAGGAGGGACTCACATCTGGCAATCTGTGGCACAGTGGTCTCCCTTGGACCTAAATTTAATTTAATTTATCGCATTTCTCTGCCACCCAACTCCCAAGGGACTCTGGTCAGCTTACAGCAAAAATAATGCGAACATGAACATAGAAAAATTATTTAAAAAACATTATAAAAACTTTTTAAAAACATTAAAAGCCCATGCACACCGTTCATGGCCAGATCTTGCAAGATTGCAACAGCGAGATCAATGGCCCCAGGCCTGCCGGAAAAGCCAGGTCTTCACCGCTTTCCAGAAGGCCAATAGGGTGGGGGTAGTCTGGATCTCAGGAGGTAACTGGTTCCAGAGAGCTGGGGCAGCCACAGAGAAGGCCCTCCCCTGCGGGCCCGCCAGCTGGCATTGTTTAGCTGATGGGACCTGGAGGAGACCAACTCTGTGGGATCTTACCGCTCTGGGAGCTATGCAGTAGAAGATAGCCTGGCCATGAGCCATGTAGGGCTTTAAAAGTAATAACCAACACCTTGAATTGTGACCGGAGACCAATAGGGAGCCAGTGCAGCTCGCAGAGAATTGGTGTAATGTGAGTATATCTAGGTGCACCCACGACAGCTCAAATTCAAAATCCAAAAGAATTCAAAAGAAAAAGCATTTTCCCATGGAAATAATTCTTTATAACTAGTTCAAAACTGTTGTGATCAATTTGCCATGTCTTCCCTCGTGGCAATAGATGATGTTACCCAATGTTTTCAGGTAGATGTAAAAAAAGAATGGAGAGAATACTGATCCTTGCAAAACCCTGCATTTTGGTTCAAGGATCTCCATATTCCAACCAGATTGATCCCATCCTATCCAAAATATTAAATCTTCAAGAGGGCAAGTAATTCTAAAAAAAAAAACCCTTTCTCTTGTGTTTACCATTTCTTCAATTTAGTCAGACTTGGATGACTGTTAGAGAATGGCTCCTGGACATCAACTGTTTACTTCAGCACAGTTTAATTATGCCAGATGGAAACCATATCATTATATCAATTCATTAAACCCCCTTTGCTAATTCAGATTGTTTCAGGGACAGATTCAACATCCTTCCCTCAGCATTTCTATATGGGATATTTTGTGAGGTTCCTAGGGCCAGTCAGCTCTGCCCTTGGGATAAGGGTTCAGGTTCATATCATCCTTCATGTGCTGTTACACTGAACATTTTATTACAATACCGGAAGGTTTATCTTTTCTTTATCTTTCCTTTGTCCCCTTTTCCTTCAGGTCAGCCTGAGGAAGTTTACAGTATGTTGACTTTCTTATATGGGATGGAGTTTCCACATAAGGAAACTCTATCTCATGTCGTCCTCAGGTTTTGTATAATGGTGGTGAATGTTTGTAAACAATTGGTTTATAAACAATCTTAGGCATATATATCCCTTTCTCAATTTGGGCTCTGTGATAAAGGAGAATTGGAAAATAAGTGGACAAGACTTGATTTCTGATCATGTTTCTTACACTTTTGTGTACATTTTGGTTTTGCAAATTATATTTTTTATTTTGTTTAATAATTATATACACTTGTGCATATCATTACAGTAGTTCACATCCCTTTATGCGCATAGGTATAATCATTTACACAATAGTATCCCTCATTTAGCTCCCTCCCTCTTCCTCTCCCTCTCCCTCTCTTCCTGTGTGTGTGTTTGTAACAGACTCCACCTGTTCCACCCTTTTATTTTATTGCAGTCTTTCCATCTGTTTTATGCTGGTGAGTGAAATTAATAGAATACATCTGCAGGTCTGTCCACTTAACAAACAAAATGGTTCAGGAAGAGACCTCTCTCATGCAAATTTTGTCTTGCTACATCTTCCATTCTTTTACCAAGACCCAGCCTATGCTGATACTTTGTCAACAGACAAGGACATTCTAAGCAGTATCCCACAATATTTAGCTTGGGAAAAAACATCTGAAGAGATTTTTAAGTATCAGCATAGGCTGGGGTCTTAGTTAATAGTTTAACTTTTGTTTTGTTCTACTTCTGCTCAAGCAACCAAATCAGCTGGAAGACCTCAGTGACAAAATAACTGCTTCAATAAATAAACAGATGGGGAAGAATGGAAACTGTGTGACTTTATGGCATAATGTGTGGTTGAAGAGCAGGAAACACCTTTCACACAAATGTAGGCAGAGATATGACACACAAACACACATACACATTCATGTAGTTAAATTGTATGCTGCCTTGAGTCTTCGGAGAAAGGCGGCATACAAGCTGAATGAATGAATGAATGAATGAATGAATAAATAAATAAATAAATAAATAAATAAATAAATAAATTTCTCCCAGGTCCCTCTTAAAGAAGTTGCACAATATCTGTAATGCTCATTTAGCTTTATTTCAAGGAATATTTGCCAAATTTTACTTCACTGCATAAATGTTTTTGAGTTTGATAGCAATTTGATTCATGTAAAAAAAGATAAAGTGATAGCAGGCCGTAATCTCAGGTCATCAGCCATATCTTGAAGTGGTAGTTGGAGATGATATTATTTTCCACTGAGACTATACAAATGAGATAAAATAATAATTTATCGTAGTAAGTTTAAGATAAATTCTGTTATATGAACATGAAAATCTCTCCTGCCCTCCTTTCAGCCTTCAAAACACCTGTTCCTCTTCAAGTCAATACCTTGGAATGCTTTGGAATGCAAACAACATCATGCACAGTTCCCCAATGTACATCTGTTGCATCTTTATTAGAGGAGTGTTTACTTACGGTCTACAGGAGGGGTGTCAAATTCAATTTCATTGAGGGCTGTATCACGGTTGTGTTTAACCTCGGGGGCTCATGGTAGGCTTGGCCGTGGTGGGCATGGGCAGCTCGATGTCACTTGTCGAGGCTCCATTTTCAGCCATGACGGCCTCCTGCAGTCCTCTGCAAGCAAAAATGGAGACAAGGGAGGCTGCGTGCAGCCTTAATTTACTGGACAACAAAGGCGATACCAGATCATCCTTCACAACGATACCACGTCTGGGCATTACCTGTGAAAAGAAAAAGAGTAGACAGGGGAATGATAAGTAAAGAAACTGTTATTTAAGTAGATATTTCCTTCTAAGACATCACTTCCTTCTACAGAATTGCAGAATTCCTATGAATTTAGGAAGTTCCCTCTGACCAAGAAATCCATTTCTGCTAAGCTCCCTTCAGCATTCCCAATAATTTGTTTCTTACCTGGTTCAGACAGGAATGCAAGGAAAAGGAATGTGAATAGCAGATAAAGGATCTTCATGTTATGATTGGTTGTGGACCAAATCTTACCCGTGGGATAGGACACAGCTTTCTATTTATGCAGGTATAATGATTGCATCACACTGCCTCAGTGAAATATTGCGGCTACTCTTAACAATAATTGGCATTGTTGTATTTCCTTGCATTGAAACACTCCTGTGCATTTACTGTTTCAAAAGTCCTTGCAAGAGCAAGAGAGTTAGTTGAATGGCTAAAAGGTTCTGCTTATAGCTAAAATACTTCGGAATAATAAATGTTTGGTTCCATTATTGAGTGATTTGCAGAGTTGACATAACTAGAAACTTGCAAATGAATTATTCATCAGGGTAGATTAGTTATGCGTGGTTGTAATGAAATGTAGCTACCATCTTGTGATATGCTTACCAAGAAATTCAAGTGTGACTTTTGGACCTAATGAAGAATTCCTAGATATGGGAATTCTTTTGCAGTAGTCAAGAGGATGACTTTGGGAAAGATGATCTGGTGAAAAATAGGAGATTTAAGGTCTTCACTTACAATGGCAAAATTCATCTGACATAAGAAGAGATAGTGGGGATGGGGAGAATGAAAATGGTATAATATGTGATTGAATCCACACTTTTGTATATGTAATCACTTCTGTACTATGTGTTGTCAAGAGAAGACACACATAGTGAAGTGAGTCATTCAGGATGTTAGTTCTTATCAACATAAGAATTAATGTCCATTCCAAATGCAAAGAACTGGAGAATCAACATAGATCAGGTTCCTTACAAGGTATACATTGACTTGGAAAGGCAGAAGGGAAAAAAACTTTCAATATCTTAGAGCCCTGGATTATATAAAGATTTGGTTTCTGTGATGATGATGAATAAACTGTTGAAGCCAAGTATGTCTCCAAAAGTGCCTTGAAGCCTAGAAACAACATGCTTGTTGTAATCTTACTGTAATCCAAGAAAAGGTCAATTACCTTGTGTAATGAGTTTGTGCAGCAAGGGTAATGAGGAAACCTCAGGGACAAACTGACTATGTTTAGAAATCACATTAAGTAAGGTAATAGAAAATTAATCTATGATATAACATGCTGTGGGAAGCCCCCTCTCTCCTAGTAGAATGAAATATTTTGTGAAATATTAAAAAAAGCAGAATATTATATTTCCCTAAAGGAGAAATAGAGAAACATGCTCTTAAAGACAGAAAGCAGTCCCCAAGTCTTTCTTAATAGCCCACAGCAGATGCCGGCATTTAAGAGATAAAGAGCTTATTGAAAGAGGAAGACAAGTATCTAGATAGCTCTATTTATAATCAAAGCAAATATTGCAGGCAGAAATCCATTCAAGACAGGATATTTCAAAACTCCAGGGCAGAATGGTAGGATTAGAAAGCAGCCCCTTACCCAAGATCCAACACAGGACGAAAGCCATTAGCTACAATAGGAATTGTCCAGTAGTGGTTTTCACTTACCTTCACTGCCAGTTCGGAACTGTGAGCACATGTGCATGCTTGCTTTGCTTGTTCGTGGTGCTTCTGTGCATGCGCAAAATGTTTTGTGCATGCGCAGAGCATCCGTGATGACATCCGGATGGTTGGGTGGAGCTTTCCACTGTCGCCGCTACCGGTTTACCTGAATAGGGGTGAACTGGTAGAAACCCACCACTGGAATTGCCCCACACCCTTTCAGAACACAAGCCCCTTCATTGCACCATTTCCAGAGCAGTCCAAACTTCAAAGTCACAGAAACCTGGAAGCTCAGATAAACAATAAGCCTTTGCACTTCCTCTTTTGCCTATAGAGCCAGCTATGATCCCTATATAACCCCAACATGATCCCATAGGAATCTGACAACAGCCAATAGAATATTAAAGGACATGTTCTTGCACAGCAACAGGAAGCTCAAATATAAATATCAAAGAAGGTATAAAAGCCCACCCATTCTCATCTCCATTTGGTCAACTACCCAGAATCACGTGTGTTTGGTGATTCTACTTCATCAATAAGCCTCTCTTTCCAATCATCCTCCATGTTTCCAGTATCATTCTCCCAGCTTGGAACCGAACCACATGGATATTTCTTCCAACAATGCTACATTGTTTGGATGGTTTTCTTCTGTACCAGGCTTCATATTTTCATATATTTTATGATTTTTTTTTTTAGCATTAGAAACCCTTTCATAAGGGATCTGGCTTGATAATTGTACTGATGCTATACCGATAACAGATAAAGGTGATTCAACAAGTCATTTGTGCTTTTAGCATTTTTATGTGAGAAAGACAGAGATAGAGATAGAGACAGAGACAGAATTTGTGATCTCATTCCCAAACTTAATTTCTGCAGTGACTTTTCCAGGGTCCTCCATGTGGTTTAGCTTAATACATTATTTTATGTATGTATCTTTTATGTCCCATTGAGACATAAGATTTGTTTTGTACTACTTCTGCCCAAACAACCACAGCTTGAATCCTCTTTTTTGGCTCTATTTGTTTCTTTCTTTTTGCTTTAGTCTTTGGGTTTCTCCCTTCTATTTTTCTTTTTGGATTTGTATTTTCTTTGGCAATTAAAAAGAAACTATTTATTTATTTATTTATTTATTTATTTATTTATTTATTTATTCATTCATTTATTTACTTATTCATTCATTCATTCATTCATTCAATTATTTATTTATTTATTTATTCATTCATTCGTTTGTTTGTTTGTTTGTTTGTTTGTTTATTTATTATCTAAAATATTCCAAAGGTCAACTGGACTTCCTTGTTTTTTTCCTTGAAAATGTTTCCCTTCTCATCCAAGAAACATCTTCAGTTTGACCAGGAGAAATAGAGAAAGTGCAGTTCTCCCTTATGCCTGAAAAGCAAACCAGATGCAAAATGCATAGATGTTACTCAACCTTTCAGCCAAACCAACGGCTTTAAATTGCCATAAACATTTGTAGTTTCTATGGGGATGCTTTGTGTTTAGTTCTTGGGTTGAGAATGTAACACAATACTTCGTAGCAATTTGACAAAAGAGCAATGTGCTTTCTAGATTGCATGGTGTTTTCAACTGCAAGGTGGCTTATGTTGTATCTACCTGATGCTGGAAACAGATGCTGTTGCCTTAATGACTTACTGAATTACAGAATAACAGAAAAATAACAGAATAGTAGAGTTGCCCAAAAGAGATTAGACAATCATTTGTCTGAAATGGTATAGGTTCTCCTACTCAAGCAGGGGTCTGGACTAGAAGACTTCCAAGGTCCCTTTCAACTCTATTATTCTATGTTGTATGAGATCTTGAGCAGGAGGAGGAAGCGGGCAGCTAACAGTTGAATAGTGTTTATCTCAACTGATCAGTTGATTGGTTAGTATCAGTACTAAGTGACACTAGGTAGTATAAAAAATATTTCTTGCAATTTCTCAGTTGTTCCTCCTGCAATAAGAAGAGGTAGTTTTCTTAAGAAATGAAATAGCTTCTCTCAAAATACTCTTGTGTTGGTTTAAAACACCCTATTGATCGGAAATGGCAGTGGGTTAAGGTGAGGATTACTGTTGACTTTGTGGCTTTCCCTTAAATAACTTTAGATGATTTTGAATCCCTAGGTGCCCTTCTGCCCAGTGTGAAAAGTCCCTTAGGAGGAGGTCCCTCATTTTATCTCACTTGGGATGGGACTGAAGTGTCACCTGCCATGGATTTTATAGAGTCAGAGAGATGATTTCAAAGTAAAACACAAGACATTCATTTCCCCATACTCTTAGTAGACCTGACAACATAATGTCTGCCTTCACATTATTATAAGTTAGTTATGCAGTCAATGTAGTCATAAAGCTGTTCAACGTTTGCCTGGAACATAATTATGGGCTGGCAGCTAAGGGAAGTATGTATTTATATACTGTAGCAACAGGCTTAGTTCATTGGAAAATCCATCAGGAAAATGCAGTAGATATAATAATATTTCACTCTTCCATTGGAGATAAGAGATTCAGGGTTTATTAGACTTAAACCTCCTTTCTCCTCCCTGCCTGTGATAGAATTGGTCTTAGAAAGGGCTCTTTGCCTTCAATGTGGAGCCCATTTCTGTGGATTCCCCTCTGCCAACCTTGCCACAGGCTCTCATGAAAGATGAACATGTAAAAACAGAAGTGAATTAACAACACATACAGTGAATATTAGTCGGTCAGTGAGACTACAAATGGCAAAACAGGCAACTCTGAAAAGAAAGTCAGTGTTTAATAATATAGTTCTTTGCTCAAGAACCACAGGAAACAGGTGGAGGCCAACTGTTGAGCTCTGGTATTACCCTAGAAATGGTGAATTATCTTGTGTAATGAGTGTGTGCAGAGAGGGAAATGAGGGCATCTCAGAGACAAGCTGGCATGTTGTTTAGCAATAAGATAAAGAATAAAACAAAACAATATTCACCATATTATGATGCAGTCATGCAATTCACATAGTTTTAGATCCATACAAATATGACATTTCAATGTTTACCTGAAACATAATTATAGGCTTCCAGTTGAGGGAAGTATGTATTTACTTGTTGTATCAACAGACTTGGTTACCTGAATCATCAGAAAGATTGAGTAGTTGTAGGAATTCCACACTGTTCCCATGGACTCTTTTATTCAAATGAATTACATTTTGATGTGTTTTAGACTATCCCATCTCCTTTGAAATCCATGCTGCAATAGATTTGATTTGAGAAAGGACATGAGAGATGAGGATAAAAGTGGAAAAGGGAAATTTAGCTGAAGCACTAGCTCAGTAATTTCTGTTACATGTACCCCACCTAAGTTGTAAAAAATGCTGCAATAAAAAGGTAGATAAATAATGGATATGTGTAAACTATTGCTCCTAGAATTACACTAGTATTTACTGTTTGTATTTTAATAATTCTTTTCAGTGATGTCTGATTCATAGCTGAGATTTTAACATTTTATAGGATGATTTGTGCCACAAATTAACTATTAATATCCCCTTATAAATTTAAATACTGTAATAAAGGAGAAGTGTATCCCTATTAAATGCAGACTATAAAATATTTGCTTCAATAATTGCTGAACGATTAAGAAGATTTTTGATTGAGTTTATACATTCTGATCAAAATGGGTTTTTACCTAAGAGGCAAATTAGAAACAATGTTAGAATAATTTTGGACACACTGGAGTACTTTGAAGTACATAGTACATAGTGAAAAACAATTAGCATTAATCTTTTTGGATGCCCATAAAGCATTTGATAATGTAAATTGACATTGGCCTCAGTGGGGCAGAAGACTAAGGCACTGTGTGATTAACATTCAGCTGCCTGCAATTACTGCAAGTTCTAATCTTACCAGGCTCGAGGTTGACTCAGCCTTCCATCCTTTCTAAGGTAGGTAAAATGAGGACCCAGATTGTGGGGGCAATAAGCTGACTTTGTATAAATATACAAAAGTATGAAGGCTATTGCTTAACGCATTGTAAGCCGCCCTGAGTCTCCGGAGAAGGGCAGCATATAAATCATTTTTTAAAAAAAATGCATGGACTTTGGTGAAAAATTTATAAATATGATAAAGGCAATTTGCACACACCAGAGAGCTAAAGTGATGGTGAATGGAGATGTGACAGAAAATTTATATATATATAAAAGGAATGAGACAAGCTGTCCACTATCCCCATTATTATTTATATTAACACTAGAAGTCTTAACCAGAAATATTAGACAAGATCCAGAAATAAAAGGAATAGAAATAAAAAAAGAAAAATATAAATTACAAGCATTTGCAGATGATTTAGTTTTTAAATTAGAAGAACCATTAGAAACTGGTGGTAAATTGATAGGGAAAATTGAGGAATATGGAGAAGTGGCTGGGTTGAAAATAAACAAAGAAAAAACCAAAATAATAGTTAAAAACCTTACAGACAAACAGAAAAAAGAATTGACAGAGAAAATAGATCTTCAGATAGTAAAGAAAGTTAAATATTTAGGCATCTATTTAACCACAAGATGTGCAACAATTAAAGATGATAACTATATAAAACTAATGCAACAAATTGAGTTGGACTTTGATAGGGAGAATAGCCACTATAAAAATGAATATACTACCAAAACTACTTCCCCCCCCAAACAATACCGATAAAAATGGAGAAAAAATAATTTGAAAAACTAAATAGAACAATCTTGAAGTATATTTGGCAAGGGAAAAAAGCAAGAATAAGACTGAAAATGTTACAGGAATCTAAGAGCAATGGGGGTTTTGCACTACCAGATTGGGAGCTATACTATCAGGCATCTGTATTTACAGATGCTAAAAGAATGGATAAACTTGAAACATAGAAGGTTATTAATATTGGAGGGACATGATCTTCAGCTAGGATGGCACACTTTTTTATGGTATGGAAGGAGTACGATACATAGATATTTTCAAAGACACTATGTGAGGAATGCTTTGCTTCAGGTATGGGAAAAAATTAAATTACAAAACTATATGAAAATACCAGTCTGGCTTTCAACAATGGAAGCATTGATACATCCAAATCTTATTAATTTGAAAAACAATGTATTTTATAAAGACAGATATTATTAGAGACAGATGAAAAATTGATCAAAAATATATAACTATTTATTAAGTTATAAAATGGAAGAGGAACAAGTCAAAGAAACAATGATTGTATGGGCAAAATTTTTTGGTTATACTATAGCCGTGATGGCAAACCTATGCCACGGGTGCCACAGGTGGCACGCAGAGCTGTATCTGTGGGCACGCGAGCATTGCCCTACTCAGTTTCAGCATGCATATGCGCGCCAGCCAGTTAATTTTTCGGCCTTCCGGGCCCACCTGAAGTCGGGAAATGGGCTGTTTCCAGCCTCCGGAGGGCCTCCCGGGTAGGGGAGGGAAGACCGTTTTTGTCCTCCCAGACTCCAAGAAAGCCTCTAGAGCCTGGGGAGGGCAGAAAATGGGCCTACCGGGCCCACCGTGCCATCATGTGCCATAATTGGGGGTAGCGTGGGGGGTGTGTCACGTGTGCATGTGCGGGGGGTGGGGCCCATTGAATTATGGGCATGGGCACATGCATGCATGACCCCCCTGCATGATCCCCACTTTTGGCATGTGACAGCAAAAAGGTTAGCCATCACTGAACTATAGAATTAGATAAATGGCAAAAACTTTGGGATAGGAACTATAAACTGACAATGGCTACTGCATATAAGGAAAATCTTTATAAAATATTTTATAGGTGGCACTTGCCACTGGCAAGACTGGCAAAAATGTTTAGCAATATATCCGCCAAATGTTGGAAGTGTAATCAGACTCCAGGCACTTATTATCATATATGGTGGACTTGTATGAAAGCAAGAAAATATTGGACGAAAATACATACTTGGTTGGAAAAGATGATCAAGCAACACATAGATCTGAAACAAGAAATATTTCTGTTGGGTATAATGCCAGATGGCTATGATAAAGGGACTATATATTTAGTTTTGTATGTATTGACAGCAAGGATTGTATTTGCACAATATTGGAAAAGTGAGAGCACTCCATTAGATGAGGATGTAATTCGGAAAATATTAGACTGTTCAGAGATGGACAGATTGACATTAAAAATAAAGGACAAAGAAGACACAGAATATTACTCAACATGGAATAGATTTTACGAGTGGTTAGAGATAAGAGGTAGAAATTAGATGAAGAAAGATTATTGTTATGTATGAATTAAATATAAAGATGATTTATAATTGTAAATATGCTAATATAATTAACAAAATTACAAACAAGCCAATATAAAGAGAAATCTAGTTAAAATTATTTTGTTACATTATTATCATTATTAGTATATGTGTTAATATTTCTTTTGTTCTTTCTTTGCTTTTTTGAAAATGATATGCCCTGACAATACACTGTATTCAAAATGTTCATGAATAAAAAGAAAAAAAAGATACATCCAAATGTAGTAGATATGGAAAAATTAATAAGATACAAACCAACAGGTAGAAACTAATCAAGGAAAGAACCAATCTAGGAGAACAATTAATCAGTGAAATGACTTGCCTCCAGAGGTTGTGAGTGCTCCAACACAAGAGATTTTAAAGAACAAATTGGACAACTGTTTGTCTGAAATGATACAGGATTTCCTACTTGAGCGGGGAGTTGGACTAGAAAACCTCCAAGGTCCCTTCCAACTCTGTTATTATGTTATATAAAGACATTTTGAATGAGAAAGGGGAATTGAAAAGCAAACAGAAACTGAATAGTCAAGGGATAGATTTAGCATGGTGGCCGCTGGTACAAATACAATCAATTTATGAAAAAGAGCAGGACCAGATTCTAACAGGAACTGATGAGAAACTAACTTCCGGCGGTGACGACAGCATGGAGCGGGCGAGGGGACGGGGCTCCGTTCCTGAAGCTCGAAATATCTTCAGTAAGAGCCCGTTTAGGGCATTACTGATGGTGTAGAGAACAGCAAATTAAAGAGGAAGCTCCAGAGAAATCGGGTGGAAGGCAAAACCCTGAATAGACAGGAGTGGCACTTTTAAAACCTAGTGAAGAAAGAGTCGATCTTTAAGATCGGCCTGGAGCGCTGGTGGTCGCGAGAGTGGGAAGCAAAAAGTTAAAAGTGACAGCTTCGTTATGGAAATGTGAGGAATCCCAGAAAGAGGTGAGGAGGTTTTGGTGAAAGATGGCTCGAAATTAGTAAGGTGAAAATGAGTCAAGAAGGCAGCGACTAAAAGAGAGTAAAGCCAAGAATTGAGAAATAGATTGGATTAAGAAAAGCGCGAAGAAGGGGAGAGTCCAAATAGAGGAGTTGATAAAACAGAAAAGACTAAGAATAGATTAAAGAAATTGTGAATGGGAGAGGAGACGGAAGATGGCATTGGGGATGGAATGACTGAATGAAAAATGGTGACTGAAGGATTTTGAGAAACTGACGCAGAGGATTATAAAAACTTGAAGGGATAATTGGTCAGTGGAGAATTTAGCGTTAATTAATGGAACTGAACTTTGAGGAAGGAAAAGATAACTACAATCAATATATTGGAAAGAAGACAGGAAGAGGTGCCATCTGGTGGAGCTGTGGATATATTGAAGGCAAGGAAAATCTGGAGAGAAGGCTGATGTAATATTGCAACAGACAGGCATGAGTGGACAATAAGTGGCAAGAAGGAAAGTGATTATAGCTATAGATTTAAATGAAATGGTTTGAATGAATTGAATGAAGGTATAGGTATATAACTGAATAAATGAACTGATTGGAGAATAGTATTATTGTATTGTAAAGAAATATACTTATTTAAATAAGAGTGATAATAGTTATTTAGAAAATTGTATATTTATAAGTATTGTGAGTAGAATTATAAAAGTGATAAGAATATTATAAAATATAGCATATAAGTGTGGGATAGAAAATAGAAAAATATTGCTGTTAAAGTTTGTAAATGCAAACTTTAGCTTGAACCCAAATCCTAATACCGGTATATTGATATATGTTAACGTGAAAAAATATTGTACAGGCAATAAAGACGTCAAGTACAGCGACAATAACTAAAACAAGCAAAAAAGCAGCCACAAACCTTGCACCAACAGACTCCCCCACAAGCCAAAGATCGATAGTGACCATGATAGGGAAAGAAAAAACAGAACAGGCAATGAGCTCACAAAATATGCAGATAGCATTACAATTGATACAGGAAACAATGAGGAAGACCCAGGAGGCAATAGTGGATAAACATGAAGAGATGAGAGCACACCACAAAGAAATTAAAGATGAAATTGGAGAAATGAAAAGTGAGATAAAAAACATGAATGAACAGAGAATTCAAAAAGTGGAAACAAAAATAGGCCAGATTGATAACCAAATGGAAATGTGGGAACAGAAATCTATGCAAATAAATAGAGAGCTGGCCAAATCAATTGTATTTTTGGAAATGGAGAAAGCTTCTTATTTCCTTAGATTTCAAAATATTGTTGAAGAGAAAGAAGCGGATTTAGTAGAGAAAATGGCAGAAATCTTGTCGGAGAAATACTTGGAAAAGATAAACAGGAAATAAGGCGAGACATTGATGAAATTTATCGAGTATATACAAACTATTCACGAAGGCATAGGTTGGCAAGGGAGGTACATATTAAATTTACGAAACGAACAATAACAGACAAAGTATATAAGAGGACAAGAGAGGAAACATTAACTTATAGAGGCAAAGAAATCATAGTATTGAAACAGGTACCACAAAGAATAAGAGATCAAAGACATCAATATCAATTTTTATCAACTCAACTAATTAAATATAAAGTAATGTACCGATGGTTGACACCTGAGGGTTTACTCGTGACATGGCAAGAGAAAAAGTATAGGATTGATACACTGGAGAAAGCAAAGGAATTTTATGAACATCATTTTGTGCAGGGGGATGACCAAGAGAGCAGGGAAGAATTAGAGACTAGAAGTCAGGAGGAAGAGAAATTGGAAGAAGTAGAAAGAGAGAAAGACCTACAAAAGAAACAAGAAAAAGAAAGGGTAGAAAGAGAAGGAGCAAAAGGAAGGGTAGTAAGAGAGACTAGAAATACAAGAAGACAGATTAAGTAGAGAATGGGAGAAGCAACTAAGCTTTTCTCGGTAAATATCAACGGACTAAATATTCCAAAGAAAAGGACACTAACATTTAATAAACTAAGAAAATTGGAAGCTGAAGTAATATGCCTCCAAGAGGTTCATATACAAAAAGGATATAGAAAATTATTAGAAAATAGAAAATTAGAAACATTATACACAACTTTAGCAGATAAAAAGAAGGCGGTATTGTCATATATGTCAAGGAAAAAAGAAAATTAAATTTAAGATATGCAGACGATGAGGGTAGAATTTTGATGTTGAAATTGGAGATAGAACAGAAACAAATGCTACTCATAGTAAAATCAACAGCAATTCTTTAAAAAGGTACATAAGAGATTACTGGACTTGGATTATGAAAGGATTTGTATGATTTGGGATTTTAATTCTGTAGCGGAAGTCGAGCGAGATTATAAAAGTATTAAAAAAATAAAAAGAAAAGTGTATTAATGAGAGCCTTTTTTGATATAGTGTCTGAGTTCAATCTGCGAGCTATATGGAGAGAGACACATAGAACACATAAACAATATACATTTTATTCATACCCACATCAATTCTGGTCCAGGATCGATATGGCCTGGGCAACAGCAGAAATTCAAAATGAAACAGAAGAAGTTGAAATAGGAGTAAATGATTGGGCTGATTACAATCCGATTACATTAAAATGGAAAGGCCAGAAACAAAATAAAAGATGGACAATGAACCAAAATTTGTGTAAAGGTAAAAAATATAGACAGATGTTATAGAGGGAATTGAAAATATTTTTTTCAAATAAATAAAAAGGAGTATACAAAACTTGTGGGACACCACAAAAGCCTATATAAGGGGATTGATCATTGCATATAATTCTAAGAAAAATAAAGAAAAGAGAGTGCAAATAGAAAGCTTACGGGAAGAATTTAAAAAAATAGAATACGAAGTACAAAAAGACCCACAAAATAAAAAGATAAAGGAAAAATGGAATATTACGAAACATAAGATTAATTTGATAACACAAAAAGAAATAGCACAGAAAATTAGGATAGCGAAACAAAATTATTTTGAGAATGCAGAGAAAATAGTCCGATGGCTAGCATACAAATTAAGAAAAGAAAAAGGAAGGAGAACAATACAAGTACAAGATGAAAATGGTATAATACAATGTAGGCGAGAAGAAAAAAAAGGAAATAATACAAAGCTTTACAAGCAGGAAGAGATAGCAGACGGGAAAGTTAAACAATACATAGAAGCGGCCAAAATGAATATAATTTCTAAAGAATAAAAAGAAATGTTAAATAGGCCAATAACAACAAATGAATTTGAAATAGCCTTGAAAAAACAAAAGAACAATAAATCACCAGGCCCGGATGGGATCCGATTGAGCTATATAAAAACACACAAGAGGTACTACAATGGATAATGTTGGAAATTTATAATGAGGCGACAGAAGTAGCAAAAATTCCGGCAAGCTGGACAGAGGCAATTATTACCCTAAAGAACAACAAATCCAAAATTATCTTGCTAAACACAGTTTATAAAACATTTGCAACAATAATAGCGGAGAGATTAATTTTTTTTTGAATAATTATATACATTTGGACCAAAATGGTTTTCTGACGGGGTGAGGATAGTAATGAACATTCTTGAATATTATGAAAGTCATCCGGAAAATCAAGCTGCACTGGTTTTCCTTGATGCCCAAAAGGCTTTTGATAATTTGAATTGAAACTTTATTACAACACAATTAAATTATATGGAATTGGAGGAAAGATTTGAAAGAATGGTTGGAAAAATATACTCCAAACAAACAGCCAGGGTAGTTATGAATGAGGGGTTGACAGAAAAAATTGATATAACAAAAGGGGTAAGGCAAGGGTGTCCTCTTTCTCCTCTTCTATTTATTTTATCACTTGAAACCCTTCTAACAAAAATCAGAGAAGATCAGGAAATAAGGGGCTTAAAAATTAGGAAGGAAGAATATAAGATTCAAGCATTTTCCAATGACATGGTATTTATTTTGGAAGATCCATTAGATACAGGTTCTAAACGGATACAAAAGATAGAAGAATTTGGTGAGGTAGAGAGTCTCAAAATTAATAAGGATAAATCTAAATTAATTACAAAAAATCTCACAAAGGGTCAGGAAATTGAATTAGAGGATAAAACAAAAATGAAGACAACTAAGAAAATAAAATATGAAAATGTACCAGAAATAATTAAGAAAATTCTGGACTGTGCGGAGATGAACAAATTAACGAAAGAAATAAAAGAAAAGGAAGATACAGAATATTATCAAGTATGGACTAAGTGGTATGATTGGCTCGAGATTAGGGAAAGTAAATGTGAATAAATGATGGAGAGAAGAATGTGACAAATGTGTAAAATATTGTAAATGAATAAAATTAGAAATAAAGGGACGATAACGATAATAAAGGATGGGAAAAATGGGGAATGTATAAAGTAGAAAGTAAGAGGAACGAACTGATATGTAAAAAGAAACACATATCATGTGTTTGTGTTCTGTATGTTGTGGTGTTGTTGTAAAATCAATAAAAAACTTGAAATGAGAAACTAATTTAAAAAAATTATACCTATCTACTGAGTATTAGAATGGAAGAAGAGCAAGTAAAGGAAACAATGATAGTGGGCTAAAAACTTTGGCTATTCTATAGAATTGAATAAATGGCAAAAACTGTGGGATAGAAATGATAAATTAACAATGTCTACTGCAAATAAAGAAAATTTATATAAAAAGTTTTACAGATGGCACTTCCCACCAGCAAGTTGTTTAAAGATATGTCTGATAAATGTTGGAAGTATAATCAGATTCTGGGCTCATATTACCACATATGGTGGATGTGCCCAAAGTCAAAAGAATACTGGACAAAGACACATACTTCTTTAAAAAAATCACAAAGGAACGTATAGATTTAAAACCAGAAATATTTCTGTTGGGTATTATACCAGAAAAATACAGTATGATAAAGGGACTATGTATCTAACCCCCTTCATGGATTACTGCCTTGTTTTGGTGAAGGGGTTTGCGTAGCTCAATGAAACTATGAGCTATGCTGTGCAGGGCCATCCAAGAAGAACATGTCATAGCAGAGAGCTCTGACAAAACACGATCCACTGGAGAAGGAAATGGCAACCCATTCCAGTATCTTTGCCATGAAAACTCCATGGACAGTAGCAAAAGGCAAAAAGATATGATGCTGGAAGATGAGCACTTCAGGTTGGAAGGTGTCCAATATTCTACTGGGGAAGAGCAGAGGACTAGTACTAGTAGCACCAGAAAAAGTGAAGCAACTGGGTAAAAGCTGAAAGGATGCTCAGCTGTGGATGCATGTGGTGGTGAAAGGAAAGTTCGATGCTGTAAAAATCTATTCTCCATAGGAACCTGGAATGTAAGATCTTTGAATCAAGGCAAAATGGCTGACTGAGGAAGCTTTGAAAATAGCTGAGGAAAGAAGGGAAGCGAAAGGCAAGGGAGAAAGAGAAAGATACAGCCAATTGAATGCAGAATTCCAGAGAATAGCTAGAAGAGATAAGAATGCCTACTTAAATGAACAGAGCAAAGAAATAGAAGAAAACAATAGAATAGGAAGGACCAGAGATCTCATCAAGAAAATTGGAGATATGAAGGGAATGTTTCATGCAAAGATAGGCATGATAAAGGACCAAAATGGCAGGGACCTAACAGAAGCAGAAGAGATTAAGAAGAGGTGGCAAAATTACACAGAAGGACTATACAAGAACGACCTTAACATCACTAATAACCATGGTGGGGTGGTCACTGACCTCGAGCCAGACATCCTAGAATGTGAAGTCAAGTGGGTCTTAGGAAATCTGAGCAACAAAGCTAGTGGAGGTGACAGTATTCCAGCTGAGCTATTCAAAATCTTAAAAGGTGATGCAGTAAAAGTGCTACACTCAATTTGCCAGCAAATTTGGAAAACTCAACTGTTATGGAAGAAAGGAATTGAGCGACATCCCTTCGGGGCAGACAGAGTCAGTTTATTCTTATTGCGCAGTAAGGGATCAGATCGGTAGTCAGCTACCTCAGAATCTGAACAACCTATACATTATTAGACCCCAGTTCTTATACCCTTCCAAACAAAGGATTTTGCTAACACAGCAGTTCCGGTTACAGAGATGCATCTGTTATTATTTGACATTTTCCTAATCACAAAAGTTTCACAATATCTTGACCAGAACACTCATAATTTCTGTAGATTTCTATAGCACTGATAATTAAAGTATTTTTACCGAGGGAGTTTCCTAGAGAGGTAGATTCCTTTGACCTGGCCCTCTTTAGCCATATGTCACTGTTTGTTCCTAACTTGTGACAGATGGGGCCTCTTTAGGAAAGAATCCAGTGAAAGTGTTTTCCGGTCGAACATGTTCTTGCTTTTACTGCTTTGAGTGAAGAGGGCCCTTCAATGGTCATCTATCTGAACCCGCATTAATGCTACTATTACTATTAACTATAATATTCCCCCCTCTGGGAGTTTTTCTATGCAGAAACTCCCACAATCTATTCCTATGTTCATGGAGAAGGCATGAATCCTCCTGTTGTTTTCATTAGTCCAGACCCCCAAAGTCCCTGCCACAAACATTCCTGCTAATGGCTGCAATGGGACTTCTAGTGCTGGGTCCTTTTGTGTATCTCTGAGAATTGGTCCTTCAAAAAGATATAGGGAGGTATTATTTCCAGGTGGAAAAAGGATACACAAACCTGATTTGGACTGTAATTTGAACCAGATTGGAAACCGTGGGGGCTGAAATGGTCTTGGACAGCTTTCAAAGGACATATTCCATCCTCTCCACTTTTCCTTTCTAAAGGTCATTACTGGTGGTGTGGAGAAAGTGACCTTTTCTTGAAATATGTGGTGTGCAGAGGGAAAAATACTGTTTGTTAATTGTATATCCATAAGGTTCAAGTTAGGGCCAAAATATATTTCTGACTGACATTGTTCTTCTGTCAAGGATCCTACAGGCCTACCAAATTTCTGGTATCTCTTTACACACAAAGAAGGTGTTCCTATGAGGTCTACACCTGTAGCTATTGGGCCTGCAATAGGAAGGCGACTTTTCCCTAATCTTCTGAATGCCCCTCATAAAAATCTCTTTGTATTGGTGAGACGGGTGGTTTATTTCTACTGTCCCTTTCAAGGAGAATGATAGCCTTTGTTCTTACCCAGAGTTGTGGCTTGACAGGAACAGCATGATAAGATGCAGGATCAGCAGATAAACATAACCAGCAGTTCTGACCCAAGTGAGGACTATGTTGATTTACAAGATCGTGACTTAATGCCAGAACCCTTGATATGTAGTCCCTTCTATGTAGTTGTTGTAAGGGCCCATTTTCTTTATATATTCCCCCCTCAGCTGGGAATGTCAATAAGGCAATCTTAGGTCGTGGAGTTGTTTTAGATCTAAAGTAACGACCCCTTGCATAGACAATGCATTTGTGGCGGGGGCGCAATTGACCCAAAGTGTTGTTACTGAGGGAACCAATGTGTATTATGTGGTCACTGAGGAGTCCTGTTGCGAACAATGTCCAAAGCCAGAAATAAACCATAATTACCTATGGTATAAAGCTCACCACGTCGGGATGATGGTCTGTGGTATGTGTTGTGTGGGAAACAGGGGTAGCAATAAAAATCCTAGGTGTGCCACAAAAGCGTTCCTTATATATGCAGAACAGAAGTATTAGTAAGGCTATGATAGCAGCTACCCACAAGGGCCAAACCCCAGCCCAAATTCCCTGTAACATGAGTAGGTATAAGAATATGTAATACTACAGGTAATAAAATGTATAGCTACTACTATGATATATATCAACTAATAAGACGTATATCTACAATGTGGAGGTGTCCTTTCTTCTTACTGAGCTTCGTCCGTGCGCAGGGAACCAGCTTCCGGTGTGATCCAGCAAGGTTTGATGATCACCACCATGCGTAAAGAGTTCGTTACCTGGTAGAACTCAGTAGGGTGTGTTCTTCTTGAATCTCAGCCAGAGAGGCTTATCCGTTTGGGTCACCTGGTACGTCACTGGATCACTTTGGTTCGCTGGCTTCAGTCTTGTCCAATGGATCCAGGATTTGCCTTCCAAAGTCTTAACTGCAAGAGGTGAACATATCACAACAGTATATGGTCCTTTTCATCTGGGTTTTAAAGGTTCATCTTTCCAATGCCTCACCCATATTCTATCTCCTGGGTTGAAATCATGACCTGCAGTCATAATAGGGGGTGGTCGGCACTCCTGCATATAATGCCTTAACTGATTAACGTAATTGTTATGTTGTTGTAACTGCAAAAGCAATCTCTTAGCTTCCACTCCCCCTTTTTGAGCTAAGTCAGGCCAACTTTGAAAATGATGTTTGAACAACGTTGGGGGTCTTCCATATAAAAGTTCAAAAGGAGACAACTGGTATTTGGTATGTGGGGCAATCCTAAAGATGTACAAGGCCATAGGAAAAACTTGAAGCCATGGCAAGTGGGTTTCTAAACACAACTTTGTAATGATTGCTTTCAATGAGCGATGCGCTCTCTCCAGTTTTCCACAACTCTGAGGCAGAAACGAACAATGATACCTCCATTTTACACCAGCTGCTTCAGCTAAGTGGCGATTTATACGTTGTACAAATTCTGGCTCATTATCAGAACTGATGGTAGATGGGCAGCCGAATCTTGGAATTATCTCCTTTAAAAGAAAGTGTGCCACTTGTATAGCTAACTTGTTTCGAGTAGGGAAAGCCTCCATCCATCCAGAATAAGTGTCAATAAAAGTGAGCAATGCTTTATATCTATTACATCTAGGCATATCAGTAAAGTCCACTACTAAATAATCTATGGGCAAGTAAGAAATGGGTTGCTGTCCTTGGGGTAAACGTGGTCCTTGTTTTGCATTGACTTGAGCACAAGTGGAACACTGAGAAGTTACTTTAGCCACTAGGCCCTGTAAATTAGGAATGTAAAAAGTGGCCTGTAACTGTTGAGCCAAAGCAGTCTTGCCTATGTGCAAAGTTTGATGTGCTTCCACAACTAGAGGCCAAGCAAGGGAAATTGGTACCACTGGGCGATTGTCTGGAAGGGTGTACCAACCTTTTACAAGAGTGGCTTTAAGATCCCCTTCAGCTTTCTCCCTTTCCATGTTTGTGTATGTAGGATGGGATATCTCAATGTATGATTGTATTTCCTGTGCCAAGTAGAGATGATAATTCTTCTTATCTAGGGGCTGGTGTGCTGCCAGTTTAGCTTCTTTGTCAGCAAACCGATTGCCTTGTGCAATGAGGGTGTCTGTCTTCTGATGACCAGGACAATGGATGACAGCTAAAGACTTAGGAAGCTGTGCAGCATGAATCAATCTTTTAATTAAAGAAGCATGTTGTATTAATTTGCCTGAAGAATCAGTGAAGCCCCGTTCTTTATAAATGGCTGCATGTGCTTGGATAGTCAAAAAGGCATATTTACTGTCCGTGTATACATTAATAGTCTTGCCTGTGGCCAATTCTAATGCTCGTATCAGGCCCCATAATTCAGCAGCCTGAGCAGAAGTTCTGACAGGAAGAAGTGCGCTTTCAATGACTGCGTTCTGACTAACCACTGCATACCCTGCATATCTAATTCCTTGCTCTACAAAACTAGATCCATCCGTAAACCAAATGAGCTGAGCGTGCGCAAGAGGGGTATCAGTCAAGTCTGGTCTGCAGGAATACTAATGATCTAATACATGTAAACAGTCATACAGTGGGAGAGACGTGTCTGGGATTGGCAGAAGAGTAGCCGGGTTAATTGTTGCACATTGGTGAAGGCTCAATTGAGGGTTTTCAAGCAAGAGGGCTTGGTATTTATGCAAACGTTGATTGCTTATCCACAAATGCCCTTTATTCTCCAAAATAGTTTGCAAAGCATGTGATGTATAGACTGCTACTTCTGAAGTAAAAGTCAGTTTGTTTGTATCTATCATAAGTTCTGAGACCGCAGCCAGCATCTTAAGACAGTGGGGCCATCCTTTCGCTGGGCCGTCTAGTTGTTTAGATAAGTAAGCGACCGGCCTTTGCCAGGACCCCTGCTGTTGTGTCAACACTCCTAAAGCCACATTATGACGAACATCCACATACAGACGAAAGGGCTTTGTGAGATCAGGTAACCCTAACACTGGAGAGGATGTGAGAGTTTCCTTTAATTGGCTGAAGGAATTTGCTTGTTCCTTGCCCCATTCAAAAGGATCTGTTTCTGCTCCACGTGTTGATGCATACAAAGGCTTGGCAAGCAGGGCAAAATTAGGCACCCATAAACGACAAAAGCCCATAGCGCCCAAGATGCCTCGCAGTTCCTTTTGATTTTTAGGTGGGGGCAGCTGTAAAATTGCCTGTTTCCTAGGTAAGCCTAAGTTTCTTTGGCCTTGAGACAAGATATATCCCAAATATGAAACTTCCTTTTTAACCAATTGTGCCTTTTTCTTGGAAGCCCTATACCCACAGTCTCTTAGTAAGTTCAGAAGTATTTGGGTGTTTTGAAAACAATTCTCCTGCGTGGTTCCTGTCACTAAGACATCATCGACATATTGGAGGAGACAGTCTCCAGCCTGAACTGGTTGAAAATATTGTAAGTCCAAGGCAAGGGCTTGACCAAAAAGGGTTGGAGAATTTTTAAAGCCTTGAGGCAATCTGGTCCAAGTATATTGGCAGTGTCTATGTGATTTAGAGTCTCTCCACTCAAAAGCGAACAAGTCTTGGCTATCAGGCTGTAAGGGTATTGTAAAGAAGACATCCTTTAAATCTATAACTGAAAACCATGCTGCTGAAGGAGGGATGGTCCCCAATAAAATATAGGGGTTGGACACAATTGCATGTAACATTATTGTCCGTAAATTGATGGGTCGAAGATCCTGTGCAGGTCTGAAGCTGCCATCCAGTTTTTTTATGGGCAAAATAGCCGTATTCCATGGAGATTGTGTTTCTCTTAATATCCCAGCAGCTAGGTATTTGTCTATTAAGACTTGTATGGCCTCAGCGGCTTCCTGTGGCATGTAATACTGGGGCACTCTAATAGGCTGGTATCCTGGTTTCAATTTAACTTCTACTGGAGAGGCAAATATAGCTAGGCCAGGGGGGTTATCTTCTGCCCACAGGGTAGGGACATTGAAGTCTTCCCAGTTGCTTTCAGTGGGGGTGTCTTGCATCAGCATTAATCGCCATGTCTCTTCTACTGGGTGCGTTACTGTTAGGAACTGTCCGTTATCATTGAAAGAAATTGTGGCTTTCATTTTAGAAAGCAAATCTCTTCCTAACAGTGGAATTGGGCAATCAGGCATATACAAAAATTGGTGTTCAACTAAGCCGTCTCCCACCTTGCATTTTACTGGTTTCAGGAGACCATGTGAAACTGCTTTGCCTGACACTCCCTGGACTCTAATCTTGTTAGCTGACAAAGGGGCCAATTGTTTATTCATGACTGATCGACTAGCACCAGTATCAACTAACATGCGGACGTGTCGTCCTTCCACCCATAAATCCATCAAAGGCTCCGGAGGGTGGGGAGGGGGCACGGAGCCGTGGCATCTTCAATCATCCCACTCCATCTCCGCCAAGCCGAGCACTTCCTGGCAAGGCTGGCTGTGTTGAGCAAACTGCCTGTCAATTCCTCTTCGTCCGTTTGAATATTCTCTTCTGTTTCCCCTCATATTCCTTCCCCTCTGACTTTCTTTCACCCTCGGTGTCCCCTAAGATTCTTGTCTGAAGTCCTTCCATCTACGGGGACATTCTCTCTTCCAGTGACCTTCCTCCTTACAAATGGCACACTGATTTGGTCTTAAAACAACTCCAAGTGCCAAAGCTAATATCTCCGTCTTCTTTCTGTCTTTCACCATTTGCCTTTTCTCTTCCTCTTTATCTCTGTTCATATACACCTTTCTTGCAACTTCTAAGAGCTCACTTGTATTTTTACCCAGAGCCCCCTCCAATCTTGTAGCTTTCGTCTAATGTCTGGGGCACTCTGGCTGATAAATCTTTCATTCAAAATGAATCTATTGCTGGATCTTCTATGTCAATTCCAGTATTTATCTTATAAGATTCTACTAATCTGGTTAAAAATCCTTCTGGGGTTTCTTCCTTCTCCTGTATAAAGGTGGCAGTTTTAGCATAATTGACAGGTCCTTTTGCAGCCTCCCGTAAAGAGTTAACACATAAGAGGTGGTACTCATTCAATAGTTTTTGATGTGGGGCATTATTTGCATCCCAATTAGGGTCGGCTTCAGCGGCCGCCAATGTCTTATCAGCTACTTGATTTGCATCAGGATATAGATGGCTCAAAACTTTTTCTTTAGCAATTTTGAATTTTTCCCTATCTTCCATAGAGAGCAATGTATTTAACAGTATTTGGATATCTCCCCATGTGGGTCTATGGGTTTGCATAATGGTGTTGAATAGATCCACTATTTCATGGGGTTTGCTGCTAAACGGACCATATTGCTGCTTCCAGTTAAGAAGGTCCGTAGTAGTGAAGGGCTGGTACTGTAGCAAGGAACGAATAATGGGTTGTCCTTGCGGGTCTTGAGAATGATCTAACACATCTCTCAGAGGGGTGAGATTTTCTGCCTGTTTAAGAGTTGTTTGGCTTCGAGTTTGGGAGCTAACGGGTTGAGATTTCTCTTCTGAGTCCCCTTCTCCTTCACTTTTAACTTCCCTTTCATCATGCAAATGTTTTTTTTGAGGTTTAATGACTTTCTGTGTTGCATTTAAAGGCACAGGCAGCATTGGGAATATGTTTTGTCTTCGGGTTGCAGGGGGAGGAGGTGCATAAGGCGGTTTAACTCTTCCTCCTCTGCCTGACTGAGAATTCTGGCTTTAACTATTTGTTTGCTGATCTTCTGTTTCTCTCTCATCACACACGCTCTCACACATTCAATCTGACACTTTCTAAGCCATTTGGGTTTTGCCTTTTGAATGATCTGCCACTGATCAATGTATGGAAATTGTTCCCAGTGACCTTCCTGTGTAATTATCCTGTACATGCTTGAAATTATTATGGGATCCAAAGAGCCCCCTTCTGGCCATCGTACGCCTAAGCTTGGCCAAACACTGACACAAAAATGTTTCAAGGTGTCAGGATTACACGGAAGACCACCATAGGATTCACTAAAGGCTTGTGGAAAGTTGGCTAGCATACACTGTAATGGCGTCCGTTGGGCGCTATTAGGCCCTCCCATCCTAATTTCTAAAGCACTACCAGTGACCTGGGACACTGGAAACTTGACAGTTGCCTTCAGGAACTGCACCAGTTTAACCACCCACACAATCCTAACCAGGAGAATTAAAGGACGCCGCCTTTTTCTCCTAGGAGAGTGATCAAGTCTCCTCTTCTGTCTCAAAATAGACAGGTCTCTCCCCCCCCCCCCGTTTAAATGTATACTTGCCTGTAAGCAGTCTTGATTCTCCGCGAAGATTTCTGAGTCTGGTCTGCCCTCTTGTGGGTCCTTGGCTGAGCCGCGTTTCCAGCAAGCATGTGGCAATCCCTCACCGAAGAATTCCTATAGACTGCAATGGAGTCTGGGCTGGCTGATGAACCTTCGTTGGGAAAATGTCGCCTCTCGCTGGGGCAGCTCACCCAGTAGATAATAATCTCTGCCTCTCAAAGTCCCATCTGCCGGGTGCCAGAATTGTTATGGAAGAAAGGAATTGAGCGGCATCCCTTCGGGGCAGACAGAGTCAGTTTATTCTTATTGCGCAGTAAGGGATCAGATCGGTAGTCAGCTACCTCAGAATCTGAACAACCTATACATTATTAGACCCCAGTTCTTATACCCTTCCAAACAAAGGATTTTGCTAACACAGCAGTTCCGGTTACAGAGATGCATCTGTTATTATTTGACATTTTCCTAATCACAAAAGTTTCACAATATCTTGACCAGAACACTCATAATTTCTGTAGATTTCTATAGCATAGATAATTAAAGTATTTTTACCAAGGGAGTTTCCTAGAGAGGTAGATTCCCTTGACTTGGCCCTCTTTAGCCATATGTCACTGTTTGTTCCTAACTTGTGACAGATGGGGCCTCTTTAGGAAAGAATCCAGTGAAAGTATTTTCCGGTCGAACATGTTCTTGCTTTTACTACTTTGAGTGAAGAGGGCCCCTCAATGGTCATCTATCTGAACCCGCATTAATGCTACTATTACTATTAACTATAATACAACAGTGGCCACAGGATTGGAAAAGGTCAGTTTATATTCCAATTCCAAAGAAAGGCAATGCCAAAGAATGTTCAAATTATCGCACCATTGCACTTATTTCACATACTAGTAAGGTTATACTTAAAATCCTACAAGCTAGGCTCCAGCAGTATGTGGATCGAGAACTATCAGACGTACAGGCAGGATTTCGAAGAGGCAGAGAAACTAGAGATCAAATTGCCAACATATGCTGGATCATGGAGAAAGCTAGGGAGTTCCAGAAAAACATCTACTTCTGCTTCATTGACTATGCTAAAGCCTTTGATTGCGTGCAACAAATTGTGGCAAGTTCTTAAAGAGATGAGAGTACCAGACCATTTTATTTGTCTCTTGAGAAACCTATAAGCGGGTCAAGAAGCAACAATAAAAACTGGTCACAGAGCCACTGATTGGTTCAAAATTGGGAAAGGAGTCTGGCAAGGCTGTATACTGTCGCTCTGCCTATTTAACCTATATGCAGAGCACATCATAAGAAAGGTGGGGCTAGATAAATCAAAAGTGGGAATTAACATTGCTGGGAGAAATAGCAACAACCTCAGATATGCAAATGATACCACTTTAATGGCAGAAAGTGAAGAGGAACTAGAGCCTCTTGATGCGGGTGAAGAAGGAGAGTACAAACATTGGTTTGAAATTCAGAATTAAGAAAATTAAGATCATGGCATCCAGCCCTCTAAATTCCTGGCAAATAGGTGGGGAAGAAATGGAGATAGTGACAGATATTATTTTCCTGGGCTCCAAGATCACCGCAGATGGATACTGCAGCCAAGAAATTAAAAGACGCTTACTCCTGGGGAGGAAAGTTATGGCAAACCTAGACAGCATACTAAAAAGCAGAGACATCACCCTGCCAACAAAAGTGCATATAGTAAAAAAAAAAAAGTTCATATAGTCAAGTTATGGTTTTCCCAGTTGCAATGTATGGCTGTGAAAGTTGGATCATAATCTTAAGTTTATTTGTCAAGCATATATAAGATAACAGGTAAAAGTAGAAACATCATTTGAATACATGAAAAGAGTAAGTAAAAAGGAATATTAGGACAGAGACAGTAGACACACTGGTGCGCTTATGCATGCCCCTTACAGACCTCTTAGGAATGGGGTGAGGTCAACAGTAGACAGTTTAAGGTTAAAGTTTTGGGGGTTTGGGGAAGAAACTACAGAGTCAGGTATTGCATTCCAGGCATTGACCACTCTGTTACTGAAGTCATATTTTCTGCGATCGAGTTTGGAACAGTTTACCTTGAGTTTGTATCTATTATTTGCTTATGTATTATTGTGGCTGAAGCTGAAGTAGTTATTGACAAGAAGGACATTGTGGCAGATAATTTTATGTACTATGCTTAGGTCAGACTGAAGTCGGCATAGTTCTAAGTTGTCTAAGCCCAAAATTTGGAGTCTGGTGACATAAGGTATTTTATTGTGGTTAGAGGAATAGAGGACTCTTCTCGTAAAATATCTCTGGACTCTCTTGTTTGTATTTATGTCCGATATGCAGTGCGGGTTCCAGACAGATGAGCTGTATTCAAGAATTGGTCTAGCAAATGTTTTGTATGCTCTAGTTAGTAGTGCAACATTACCAGAGAAGAAGCTATGCAAGATTAAGTTAACAACTCTTAATGCCTTTTTGGCAATGTTGTTACAGTTGGCTCAGGCTCTTAGATCTTTAGAAATGAGTACTCCAAGGTCCTTGACAGAGTGAGGGTCATCTACAAGGTCATGTCCAACTAATTTGTACATTATATTTTGATTTTTTTTGCCAATGTGCAAGACAGAGCAGTTGTTGGTTGAGTTTTGAAGTTGCCACTTGTTAGACCAATCTGACATATAGTCAAGGTCTTTTTGAAGGGTAGTTGCATTGTCGGTGGTGTTGAATAGTTTAATATCATCAGCAAAGAGAACACAGTTGCTTTTAATATGATCACAAAGGTCATTTATGTAAAATATGAAGAGTGTTGGACCTAAGACACTGCCTTGGGGAACACCGCTATTAACATGTACAGGATTTGACAGAGCGTTCCTATTTTGACCACTTGTTGTCTGTTTGACAGGAAGGCAGCTTTCCATTTATGTAGGAGTCCAGAAATGCCATTGGATTTTAGTTTTAGAAGTAATTTGTCGTGTACCACTGAATCAAAAGCTTTACAGAAGTCTATGTAAACTGTGTCTATTGCTTTGCCCTGATTGAGATGTGTAGTCCATATGTTTTTGCAATGTAGTAGTTGTAGATTACAGGATCATTTTTTTCTGAAACCAAATTGTTTGTTAGAAAGTAGGTTGATTGTCTCTAGGCGGAGGGTAGTAGATTGGTTAATGATTGATTCCATGCCTGTGGAGGTGATGCAACATAAAGAGATTGGTTTGTAATTTTCGACTAGGCTAGGGTCTCCCTTTCTGAAAATAGGGATGACCCTGGCTTGTGACCATTGGTAGGGCAAGGTGCTGGTACTGAAAGATTTTTCAAAAATTATGCTTAGAGGTTCTGCAATTACAGTGGAAAGGTTTTTAAAGAAGTATGCACATAGTCCATCAGGTCCAATAGATAGAGATGGTTTTAGATTGCATAGTGCAACATTTTCAACATTGTCTTCTGTAAAATCAATATGTATAAAATCACCGTAATTGTTGTATTTGTCTGTAATACGACTGGGAAATATTGGGTATGTGTTGTTGCTGTTTACAAAGAGTCAACCGAAGAAAGGTTGAGCACCAAAGAATTGAGGCCTTTGAACTATGGTGTTAGAGAAGACTCCTGCGAGTCCCTTGGATTACAAGGCGATCAACCCTGACTGCCCTTTAGAAGGCCAGATCCTGAAGATGAAACTCAAATACTTTGGTCACCTAATGAGAAGGAAGGTCTCACTGGAGAAGAACCTAATGCTGGGAAAGATTGAGGGCAAAAGAAGAATGGGGTGACAGAGAATGAGGTGGCTGGATGGAGTCACTGAAGCAACAGGTGTGATCTTAAATGGACTTCAGAGAATGGTAGAGGACAGGAAGGCCTGGAGGAATGTTATCCATGGGGTCACAATGGGTTGGACACGACTTCCCCACCACCACCAACAAAAATATATCTAACACTACATGTCTTAACAGCGGCCAGAATTGTATTTGCACAACATTGGAAAGGTGTGGAGATCCCTACAGAAGAGAAGATAATAATTTAAAAAAAATTCTAGAATGTGTAGAAATGGATAGATTAACACTTGAAATTAAAGAGAAGGAAGCTATGGAACATTTTGAAATGTGGGATTTGTTTTATCAATGGTTAACTAATAGAAACAGAAGTTAAAACATTTAAAATTATAAGAGAAGGATTAATTTTACTATGAGGGTTGATTACGATATGTTTATTATAATATGAATTAATAATAATTATTAAAAAGTATTATTATGTTGAGAAAACACTTTAAAAAAAACATTTTATTGAATATTTTACATTTTAAAACCAAACACACAATAGCAAAAGAAGTCAAGAGACAAAAACAAAAAACAAAAATGCATGTACATCAGACATTAAAATACAATACTAACAACAGATATGTACAATTTTACAACTTTCTGCATCGACTTTTGTCTTTACTCTTAGCTTTTATCCTCCCGCTCCTTCTCTTTATTTTTAAATATTCATAATTTACTGTTTTGTTAGCAGGATCATTATTTACATTTATATACAGTATGTTAATATCAAATTTCACTTTATATTCTTATTTCTTAATTTAATTTCTGTTTTCCAACCATGTATAAAACCTAATCCTCACTTTATAATAATCCGAGTCTTCTCTTTCTTTGATCTCCATCATTAATTTATCCATTTTGGCAGATTTGAGGATTTTCTTTATTATTGTTTCTTCTGATGGTGTATTGGTCGACTTCCACATTTGCGCTAGAGTAATTCTGGCTGCCGTTAGAATATGCAATACAATATAATAGAGACTTTTTCCCATTTTTCTATCGATCATTCCTAGGAGGAACATCTCTGGTTTAAAATCCATCTTTTGGAGTGTAATCTCTTCCAACCACCCTTTAATTTTATACCAAAATTTCCTCACCTTAGGGCACATCCACCACATGTGGTAGTATGTCCCTACTTTGTGAAAACACTTTTATTATATGTCCCGTACTAATGAGCATTATTACTATTATGATGATATCATTGCTCAAATTGACTGTAACCAGACGACACGCTGTTTATATAGATATTGAAACTGTTGCTCTTTCTTTATACAGCAAAAATAAAAAACATATTTGGAGAAATCTCCCTCTCTCCCACTCTCCCTTCCTCCCTCGGTCCCTCCCTCCTAGGAATATAATGTCCCAGGTCCCTGTTAAAGAAGTTGCACAATATCTGCAATGATCACTTAGAAATGATCTTGTGTAACGAATGTGTGCAAAAAGGACAATGAGGATATCTCAGGGACAAACTGACATGTTTAGAGTAAAATGAAAAAAAAGGTGAAGAGTAAAATAATATTCACCATATTAAAACCATATTTTGTTTCAGTTATGCAATTCACCTAGTCTTCGATCCATACTAAATGTGACATTTCAACATTTACCTGAAACATAATTGTCGGTTTTCAACTGAGCGAAGTATGTATTTACCTGTTGTAGCAACAGACTTGGTTACCTGAATCCAATGGTGGGATTCAGCCAATTCGCACCACTTCGGGAGAACCAATTGTTAAACTTTCTGAGCAGTTTGGCAAACTGGTTGTTGGAAGAAATCATTAGGGCAGAGAACTGGTTGTTAAACTACTTGAATCCCACCACTGCCTGAATCATCAGAAAGATTCAGTAATTATAGGAATTCCACACTCCTCCCATGGTCTCTTTTATTCAAATAAATGAGAACTACTAGAGGAGATGGAAAAAAAACAGTTTGAGGTGTATTAGATATCCCATCCCCTTTGGACTTCAAACTGCAATATATTTGATTTGAGAAAGGACCCTAAACATGAGGCATGAGGATAAAAGTGGAATAGGAAATCCAGCTGTAATTCAGTAACTTCTGCATTATGTGTACCCTGCCTCAGTGGTGGGATTCATTTTTTTAACAACCGGTTCTGTGGGTGTGGCTTAGTTGGGGGTATGGCTTGATGGTCATGAGACTGGGTGGGTGTGGCTAGCTGGTCATGTGACTGGGTAGGCGTGGCTAGCTGATCATGTGACCGGGTGGGCATGCCTATGTGCATAGGGACTACTCAGAGGGCTGAAAAAAGTCATTTCTGACTGATCCTCACACTTTTGACCGGTCCTCGCACTTATGCGCATCCTCACACTTATGCCCATTGCGGCATTCTTAACAACCGTATCAATCATTTCACCACTACTTCTCTTCACCACGGTGACAAGATAGGGTGCAAAACGTAAAATGTGAGGACAGTTGTAAGTTCAAGGACTGGTCAAAAGTGCGAGGACCGATCAAAAATAACTTTTTCAGCCCTCTGAGTAGTCCATATGCACATAGGGACTACTCAGAGGGCTGAAAAAAGTGATTTCTGACAGGTCCTCACACTTTTGACCGGTCATCATTTATGCCATCATTTATCTTCTAGTCCAGAGATCTCCAACCTTGGCAACTTTAAGCCTGGCAGACTTCAACTCCCAGAATTCCCCAGCCAGCTATGCTGGCTAGAGAATTCTGGGAGTTGAAGTCCACAAGTCTTAAAGCTGCCAAGTGTGAAGACCTCTGAGCTAGGGCTTTGGGGCCAGCCTTTTGGGGAGGGGGTCCCTTTCAGAGAGACCCCCTGCCTCTCAGGAAGCATCAGACCCAGGCAGAGAAGGTTGCCAAGGTTGGAGATCTCTGGACTAGAAGACCTCCAAAGGTCCCTTCCAACTCTGTAATTCTGGTATTGGCAAGCAAGCACAGTTAAGCTACTTAAATCCTCCAGAGCAGGGCTCCCCAACCTTTTGGACATCAGGGACCACCAAGTTCATAATTTTAAATTTCGTGGATCACTAATACGAATCCAGTGCGCTGCTTGCTGAAGCACATGGACTCCCAGTCATGGGATAGGGTCCTTCAGGCACTCTCCCCCCTCTTTCTCTCTCTCTCTCCCCCCTCTCTCTTTCTCTCCCCCCTCTTTCTCTCTCCCACCTCTTTCTCTCTCTCTCCCCCCCTCTTTCTCTCTCTCTCCCTCTTTTTCTCTCTCTCTCCCCTCTCTCTCCTACTCTTTCCCTCTTTCTCTCTCCCCCTTCTCTCTCTCCCCACTCTCTCATTCTCTCTTTCTCTCCCCCCTCTTTCTCTCTCCCCCTCTTTCTCTCTCCCCCTCTTTCTCTCTCCCTCTCTTTCTCTTTCTCTCTCTCCCCCTCTCCCCTTCTTTCCCTCTCATTCTCTTTCTCTCTCCCTCACTCTCTCTCTCATTCTCTCCCCCTTTCTCTCCCCCTCTCTCCCCCACTTCTCTCTCTCATTCTCTCCCCTTTCTCTCTCCCCCCCATTCTTTCTCTCTCTTTCTCTCTCCCCCTTTCTCTTTCTCTCCCCCTTTCTCTCATTCTCTTTCTCTCTCCCCCTTCTCTCTCTCCCCACTCTTTCTCTCTCCCCCCTCTTTCTCTTTCTCTCCCCTTTCTCTCATTCTCTTTCTCTCTCCCCCTTCTCTCTCTCCCCCACTCTTTCTCTCTCCCTTTCTCTCATTCTTTCTCTCTCTCCCCCCTTTCTCTCTCTCCCCCCTTTCTCTCTCTCATTCTCTTGCAGGGGGTCGATCTGGTGTCTGCAATGGAGACAAAATCCAGCTTCTTTCTGCTGTAAGTGCAGCATCAGGATTCCACCTTGGTATATTTGCGGCACAAGGCAGCCCTCGTTTCCTGCCAACTTGGAGCAGTAAACAGCGTCTGGTTCGGGGAGCAGCCGGATTTTGCTCTCCATTGTTCTCTTGGCCCCCTGCAAGCTCTTGTCTCTCAAGAAGCCCAACCAAAGTTTCCTGCACCACTTCAGGGAGCGCTCCTCGTGAGCTGAGACCTTGCAGGGGGCTGAGAGAGCAATGGAGAGCAAAATCCGGCTGCTCCCCGAACCAGACGCTGTTTACCGTTCTGAGTCCCAAATGGCAGGAGATGAGGGCTGCCTTGTGCCACAAATATACCAAGGTGGAATCCTGATGCCGCAATTACAGCGGAGAGAAGCTGGATTTTGCTCTCCATTGCAGACACAGGATCGTATTGCACCACCTGCAAAAATGCAAAAATTTCCAAATGTAGCCCTGCCCTCTAACAGCCCTCCTGATGTTCAACTGTTTTCTCTCAAGGAGGATACTTGGCCATCTTCATGCTTGAAAGGATTCTACAGTGTAACAGCAGATGTTTCCCACCTTGGCAGCTTTAAGACTTGTGGACTTCAACTCCCAGAATTCTCCACAATTACCCAGAATGGGCTAGGCGGGAGTTGAAGTCCACAGGTTGTAAAAGAGCCACAATTGCCCAGCCCTGGACTGGGGGAGGCTGACGCCGCATGGATGGGAGGCGGGGCAGGGCGAGGGGCGGGCAAGCCAGCAATTTAACAAACGGTTCGGTGTGCTGTGAGGCCAATTAATTGCAAAAAAACCCTGAACTGTTTGTTAAATTGCTGGCTCGCCCGCCCCTTGCCCCGCCCCGCCCCGCCCCCACTATTTATTGGCAAGGGGCGGGGTGAGCCAGCAATTTAACAAATGGTTCGGCCAAACCACCTAGAACCGGCAGAATCCCACTACTGCCCTGCCTATGTTGTAAAAAATGGTGCATTAAAAAGGCAAATAAAGAATGGTTATGTGTAAACTATTGGTCCTGGACTTACACTGGTAATTACTATTTGTATTTTAATAATTCTTTTCAGTGAAGTACTGTATGATTCAGAGCTGACATTTTATAGGATGATTCATGTCACAAGTTAAATATTTATATTCCATTATAAATTTAGACCCTGTAATAAAAGAGAAGCAGAAAGTGTGTTAATGAAACTTGGGGGGATTAGGGAAAATTAATTAGGTCCAGGTTTATATGGATATTGGTTGTAAACATTATATTTTCACCTGTGTATATTGTTAGAACATACCCCTTTATTAAGATCAGTGTCCACAAAACTATCCCTCACTTGTTGGCTGTGTGTGTTTGTATCAGGTCCTATCTGACTCACCCTCTGATCATTTGATTTTATTGTGTAGTCTATCTATTTGTTTATCTTGGTAACTAAAATAAATTTTATGACACCTGTTGGTCTGTCTATTTAACAAAAAGAATGGACCAGGAAAAGATCCTTTATCTCGTGCAGTTTTCCTCTTGCTACATCTTCCTTTCTTTTATCAACACTCAGCCTACGGTAATATTGGAAAAAGTCATTCTTATGCCAAGTAGTATCCCAAAGTATTTAACTTGAGAAAAATATAATCTTAAGTAATTCTTTTTTTCTTGTTCCTTTCTGAGGTCTTAGCTAATAGCTTAAATTTTATTTTATACTACTTCTGCCCAAGCAACCATATCAGCTGGAAAACCTCAGTGGCAAAGTAAGCATTACAATACGTAAACAGAAGGGGAAGAATGAGACTGTGTGAAATTATAGCATAATATGTGGTTGAAAAGCAGCTAAAACCTTTCACACTGAAATGTAGGCAAAGAGATGCCTCCCTCTCTCCCCCCTCTTCCCTCCTCCCTCCTCCCTCCTTCTCTCGCTCCCTCCACCCCCCCTCTCTCTCCCTCCTTCTGTCTCTCATAGGAATATAGTGCCCGAGGTCCCTGTTAAAGAACTTGCACAATGTCTGCAATGCTCATTTAGCTTTATTTCAAGGAATATTTGCCAAATTTTACTTCAATGCATAAATGTTTTCGAGTTTGATAGATAGCAATTTGATTCATGTAAAGAAAGATAAAGCGATAGCAGGCGGTAATCTCAGGTCATTGGCCATATCTTGAAGACATTCCAGGTGGTAGATGGAGATGTCATTATTTTCCACCCCAGCTGTACAAATGAGATAAAATAATAGATTGATCAAAGTGAGTTTAAGGTAATTTCAGTTTTTTGCAAAGCTTAGTCAATGCCAACAATTTCAGGCAGATAATCTCAATGTAGTATCTCTATTAGAGGAGAGTTTTCTTACTTTCTTATGCAGCATCTCCATCCGTATCGACAGTCCACTTGCCCAAGGCATCTCTCACCAGGAAGACACCGTCTATACCTGCAGGTTCCATTTTGACGAAGACAGAGGTGGTCAGCATTCCCTATGAAAAGAAAAAGGGGAGACCGGTAAACAGTGAGTAAAGATTCTTTAATATTTAAATACATTTTTCCTTCCAAGTCACTACCTTCTCCTACAGAATTGCAGGGTTCCTAGGACTACAGCAAGTTTTCTCTGTCCACAGGAATCCATTTCTGCTGATCTCCTGCAGCAGCTCAAATACATCAGCTATTAACCCAGGTATGAAATCTGGTTCAGAGATGAATTTGCTGGTAAATCTACATCTATTAAGATCGGAGGGAAGAAATAATCTGGTTCACTCGAAGAGAAGCTTTTGCTGTGATATATTTCTCTCCAGTATTACATCCTTGCTTGGTAGAAAATAATGCTGAGTTACAGTGGCCAGTTCTGCTGGGTGAAAACCTTGAGTGAGAAGGGTTAACTTCCTTTAAACTTCAGGGCCTGGCATTGTCCCCCTTCTCTTAATGTTTCTATCACTGCTCTTTTCTGCTCTTGAAATGCTGTGCATTTGTGTTATTTTGCTGCAATTTCTTCTCTTTTTCCCACATTAAGTACAAATATATTCACTAGATGATTAATAGCCATCTTTTATTTTTCCCCAACTTTATTTTTAAAAAATAATTCAAGGTAGTGAATGTATCTAGTACTCCTTCCTCCTCTTTTTCTCTCAACAGGAACACCATGCAGAGCTTTGGTCTGAGAGAGAGAGATAGAGAGACAGACAGACAGAGACTGGTCCAGAAAGATCCAGCTGGGTTTCATCTAATAGAAAGTAGTGAGTTATCAATCCTTTCTAAATTATTGCTAATTTTGTTTCTTACCTGGTTCAGACAGGAATGCAAGGAAAAGAAATGCGAACAGCAGATAAAGGATCTTCATGCTGGGTTTGGTTCTGGACCAAATCTTACTCCTGGGACAGACACAGCTCTCTATTTATAGAATTATAATGATTGCATCATATCACCTCAGTGGCAATAGTGCCGCTTCCTTGTATTAAAACATTCCTGTGGGTTTGATGTTGCAAAAGTCCTTGACAGAGCAACAGACTTAGTTGAACAGCTAACCTGCTATGGTTGCAAAAGATTGGAGGTTCAGGACTTGCCATGTCCTAATGGAGTAAAGAAAATTCCTTACTGAATTGCTGCCCAACTCTTCCAGTCTAAAACGATAGTGCTCAGCCATATTCACTAGCTGCTGGAGTTTTAGAAGAGCCCTTAGAACCAAATGGTAGAAATCTGGGTCTGACACATTTTTATAGGTGGGTTTTGGGAAAACAGTTGCTCTGCTTTTTGGTGGGTGTTTGTGGTACTCAGATGAAACACAGGCTTCTTTGGCTTCCATTGTAGTTTTCCTCTCTCATTCAGGTGATTTCTATTTCCCCGAAGACAGAGAATATGTACTAGTGTTGGAAATATTCCTGTAGCCTTAATCAAGAGTTATTAGGAGTTCTGTGGGACACAGAAGATTAACTGAAATTGAGAAGGAGAGCTGGGTTCTAAAAGCTGTGTATTCTGTGAGTGTTGCTTATATTGAATGTTTCCTGCTGCTTCAGCAATAGAGGATCTCATAGGGCCATACTTTTATTACTTATCTCTAGATTTCAGTGGCTTTACATTTTAGGCAAGATGCACAAGTATAGAAGGGGTGATACGTGGCTCAATAGCAGTAGCTATGAGAAGGATTTCAGATTGAATAGCCATGTACATATGAGCCAGACGTATGGTACAGGTGTTAATTGTTTTATACTGCTTTGCTAAGAAAAAGCTTGGAATACTGTATCCAGCTTTGGATACTGTTATGTCCTTATAAGGACATCCGGCTGGGGATTGGATAATCCACCGGGCGGGAAATTTGAAACGCTGTCATTGGACGGCTGGTCTGCCGGAGTGCTATAAAAGAGCTCTGGCAACGCAGCCGTCCGTCTGTTCTGACTTAGTTGAGAGCTGAATAAAACTTGTTGAACAGACCCCGCTGGTCTCGTCTTCTTTCCCTGTGCCCGATCTAACACTGGCGATGAAGGATTTGTGAAGAACTGCCACGCGGAACAAACCTCGCTCATCGAGCTAACCTCACTGAGCTGAAATCACTGAGCTGGTCACTGAACATGGAGGCTTCGCAAGCCGCGATGGCTCCGATCTCCAAATTCGACCCCAGAGTGGAGAAATGGACATCCTATTTGGTTCGGTTCCGCCAGTTTCTGTGAGGAAACAACTATCAGGACCTCTCCGATGAACGGAAGAGAGCCCTTTTCCTGGCGCACTGCGGCTCCGAAGTGCTAGAAATGGCCATCGACCTCGTGCCCCCAAGGAACATCGAAGAGATGTCATGGGCTGACTTGCAAGACATGCTCAAAGAGCACTACGCACCCACAGGGACTCCCATTGCCAACAGGTTCACCTTCCAACAGAGGAATCAGTTGGAAGGGGAATCCATCAAAGACTTTGTGGCGGCTCTCCGGCAACTCGCATCCAATTGTGAGTTCGACAACGTGGAAAATGCCATAAGAGACCACATCATCTTCAGCATGAGGGACATCGGATTCCAAAGAAAGTTCCTCAGCCGGAAGAAAATTCTGTTAAAGGACATCGTTGAGGAGGCGATCGCAGCCGAAATCTCGGAAAAAGCAGCAGCCGCGATGAGCAGAGCTAAAGGGGTGCACAAATTACAGCGACACCCCAAAAGCTCATCCGAAGACTCATCTGCCAGCTCCTGCTCCGACGACAAAATGGCCGTCCACAAGGTGTCCCGCCAAAACCACCGTGAGCGTACTCAAGATGGCGCCTCGGCTGAGCGCTGCGCTAGCTGCAAAGGGAACCATGCCAGGGCCAAATGTCGCTGGAGAGATGCCATCTGGCGACGCTACAACAAATGGGGCCACATCGCAGAGGCCTGCAGGGCCGAAGCACCTGCCTCGTGCCCGTTTCCCCCCAGCTGGGGCGAGAAATGGCAAGATAACCAAAGGTCATCCAAACGGTCCTCGACCAGGTCCCAACAACGTGGCAGCGGTTACGCGATGAGCGGAGTCGATCATCAGGCCTCCAGCATCCACACCATTGATGACACGGCCGCAAAGTTCCATGCCACCATCATTGTGGAAGGGACGCCCTGCTCCATGGAGGTAGATTCAGGATCGAACTATTCCATCATGGACTGGCATCAGCTGAAGCGTCTGAAACCAGAGGTCTGCAAAAGGGACCTCAAGCCTCTGCGAGCACGTCTTGTTGACTTCAGTGGCAACCCTGTCGAGATCCTAGGGAGGACGTCGCTCCGGGTCACCTACCACGACTTCCAGGGCGTCCTACCCATCACCATTGTGGGGCACAGCCACCCAAGCCTGCTGGGGATGGAGTGGTTCGAGCCATTGGGGCTGTCAATCTGCGGGATTCACCAAATTCGCAGGGATGAACTCGACAACCTCATCAAAGAGTTCAAGGAAGTCTTCGATCATAAGCTGGGGAAATTTGTGGGAAAACCTATCTCTTTTAATCTGGATAAGGCAATTACTCCCATCAGGCTAAAGCCCCGCAGGGTTCCGTTCGCCTTGCGGCCCAAGGTCGACACCCAGATAGATAAGCTTATCTCCCAAGGCGTCCTGGAACCGATCGTTCATGCTGCATGGGAGACCCCCATTGTGACCCCAATGAAGCATGATGGGTCTGTGCGCATCTGCGCTGATTACAAGTGTTCAATAAATAAGGCCCTCCAGCAGAGCGCATATCTGGTCCCAGTGGTGCAACATCTGCTGCACTCACTTGGGAGCGGATCAATATTCACAAAATTGGACCTGGCCCAAGCTTACCAGCAACTGCCAGCGGAGGAAAAAACTGTGGAGGCACAAACCATTGTCACCAATAGGGGGGCTTTCAAATGCACGCGCCTCCAGTTTGGAGTCAGCGCAGCCCCAGGGATTTTTCAATCATTTATGGAACGCCTTCTCCAAGGCATTCCAGGGTGGTCCCTTACTTCGATGATGTCTTGATCTTCGGGCACTCTAAAACCCAACTGCTCGAGCGCCTGCGGCTGGTCCTACAGCGTTTCAAGGAGAAGGGTTTGAGAGTCAGGAGAGACAAGTGCATCATTGGAGTCCAGGAAGTCGAGTTCCTGGGTTATCTCATTGATAAAAATGGCATCCACCCCACCAAATCCAAAGTTAGGGCCATTCATGAAGCTCCTGCCCCCAAAAATAAGATGGAGCTTCAGGCGTTTCTGGGACTACTGAATTTTTACAGTGTCTTTCTGAAACAGAAAGCCTCCATGGCTGAACCCCTCCATCGTTTGCTGGGGAAGGTGGCTCCCTGGAGATGGGGGGAGGAAGAGGAAGCAGCATTCAAATCTGTCAAAGACCTGCTATCTTCCAAGAGTGTCCTCATCCAATACCACGAGACACTTCCCCTACTGTTGACATGCGACGCATCTCCCTATGGCCGTGATGGCGAACCTATGGCACGGGTGCCACAGGTGGCACGTGGAGCCATATCAGTGGGCACTCGAGCTCAGCTTTGGCACACATGCATGTGCCGGCCAGCTGATTTTTGGGTCTTCTGGGCCCACCAGAAGTCAGGAAACACACTGTTTCTGGCCTCTGGAGGGCCTCTGGGAGGGTGGGGAAGGCTGTTTTCACCCTCCCCAGGCTCCTAGAAAGGCTCTGGAACCTAGGGAAAGCGAAAAACAGGCCTACCGTGCCATTGCGTGCCAAAAGTGGGGGGAGCATGGGGGGGCAGGACGCATAGAATTATGGACGTGGGCACGCGTGCATGTGACCCCAACGTGCTCCCCCCGCTTTTGGCACGCGATGGCAAAAAGGTTCGCCATCACTGCCCTATGGCATCGGAGCAGTCCTCAGCCATCAGTTCCCGGACAGGAAAGAAGCACCCATCGCTTACTTCTCAAAAACACTGTCCAGCGCTGAGAGAAATTACAGCCAGCTGGACAAAGAAGCCCTGGCCATCGTCGCTGGCATCAAGTGCTTCCACGAATATTTGTATGGGTGGAAGTTCACCGTCATCACAGACCACAAACCTCTGCTGGGACTATTGTCAGGGGACAAACCCACACCAAACTACACATCACCCAGGATGACACGCTGGGCAATCTTCTTGGCCGGGTACTCTTATGTACTAAGCCACAGACCCGGCAGCAACATCAGCAACGCTGACACATTGAGCAGGTGCCCGTCGAGAGACCTGGTGGAGGACCCAGCCCCCACCCTGGGGCTGCATCACATCGATGATGACCAGGCTTGCCCGGTCACCTCAGCAGACGTGGCCGCGCAGACCCAAAAAGACCGGACTTTGAAACAGGTGCTGTCTTGGGTACTGCGCGGGTGGCCTCCGGGACAGCTGACCGACGACCTCAAACCATTTGTGAAGAGACAGCAGGAACTGTCATCCATGAAAGGCTGCCTGCTATGGGGAGACAGAGTCGTGGTTCCCCAAGCGCTGTGCCAAAAGACCTTGAAAACTTTGCACAATGGGCACCCTGGCATAGTGCGCATGAAGGGACTGGCACGGAGTTACGTCTGGTGGCCATCTTTGGACAAGGACATTGAAGACTGGGTCTCCAGATGTGACCCGTGCCAGGAAATCCGCCCCGCCCCACCGCAAGCGCCTATTACCGAATGGGAGACACCAAGCAACCCGTGGGCACGGGTTCACATTGACTTTGCGGGGCCAATGCAGGGGAAATACCTTCTGATAGTGGTGGACGCCTTTTCCAAATGGCTCGAGGTCATTCCCCTGGCATCCATCACAACAGAAGTCACCATCAGAGCTCTCCAGCACCTATTTGCAACCCACGGGCTACCGGACATGCTCGTTTCCGATAACAGCCCGCAGCTGACCTCAAAGCCCATGGAGGAGTTCCTGGCTGGTTTGGGCATCCGTCATGCCCTCTCTGCCCCCTACAGACTGGCGAGGAATGGGCAAGTCAAGAGGATGGTGAGGTTTACCAAGGAGGCTCTTGCCAGAATGGGACCGGGCGATTGGCAAGAGAAAATTGATAAATTCCTCCTGATACAACACATTACGCCGCATGCCACCACCAAAAAGAGCCCGGCCGAAATGCTAATGGGCAAGAAGCTGAGGTCACCCCTGGACTGACTGCACCCCCTGTATCACTCTGAGGTCGCAGCAACCACGAGCCGCCCACTTCGGGGTTTCACCACAGGCGACCCGGTTTTCGCGCTCAATTTCCATGGCCTACCAAAATGGCTTAAAGGAAGAATTGAGAGCGTAACCGCCCAAAGTCCTACACTGTTGAGCTGCAAGATGGAGTGGTCTGTAGACGTCACGTCGACCAACTCCGGAAGAGGTGGGAAGGGGCTGAAGGAAACCAACCAGAAGAGGTAGTCCTGCACCACCCCGATGAAGTAGGACAACAACACCCCTTTGAGGTAGTCCTGCACCACCCTGACAAGTATGGCCAACAACACCCCCAAGAGGTAGGACCACACCACCCCGACGAGGTAGGACTGCGCCACCCCGACAAGGCAGGCCAACTAGCCAACCAGGAACTGTGCCACAAATGCCAGGTAGACTGGGGACATCGTTGCGAAACCAACCTACACCACCCCGGCGAGGCAGCCCAGCACCACCCTGGCAGAGAGGAACTCCAATGACACTCCCCAGTAGACCGGGACATGCCCGACGAGGGGGCCCAACAACAACCCGACGAGGGGGGGCCAGCGACACAACAGCATACCAGACCCAAGCCGCTCAGCTGCAAGACACCATCTAGCCTTCAACCAACCCCACAAACAACAACCCAACGAGGTTGACCTGCACCACCCCGACAAGGTCAACCACCAACCCAAACAGAGGAATGGACATTTACAAAATAATAAACAAAAACCAGTAGACTTACCGGCCAGCAGTCGTCCACCTTCAGATGACATCAGTGTCCAGCACCGCGATGCCCAGCACCCAGGCCAGGGAGAAGACCAGCAGGACCGGCAGAGAAACCCCAGGAATGTGACCGGAGGCGGGACGACAAGGCCCGTGCCTTCAACGGCCACATCACAGCCCAGCAGCAAGGCCGGAGGCGCACGGACAGGTCCAGCACCATCAACGGCCGAGCTCCGGACATGCACAGGACGAGAGCCGGAAGGAGCAGGAACAACCACCATCCAGGCAGGCGGCGAGGTACAGACTGAACTGCGCAGGTCGAGCAGAACCTCTAGACGCCCCGCCTACCTGCGTGACTACGTTCAATGATTGGCATAAGCAGACCTGTTCATCATCTAGGGAGGAGGAGTGTTATGTCCTTATAAGGACATCCGGCCGGGGATTGGATAATCCACCGGGCGGGAAATTTGAAACGCTGTCATTGGACGGCTGGTCTGCCGGAGCCCTATAAAAGAGCTCCGGCAGCACAGCCGTCCGTCTGTTCTAACTTAGTTGAGAGCTGAATAAAACTTCTTGAACAGACCCCGCTGGTCTCGTCTTCTTTCCCTGTGCCCGATCTAACAGATACCATGATAGAAACTTTAGGAAGGGTGCAGTAAAGTGCAATCAGGGTGATTAGGGGGCTGGAGGCTAAAACCTAGGATGAATGGTTGCAGAAACTGGGTGTGTCCAATATAATAAAGAGGGCTAGGGGTGACATGCTAGTAGCCTTCCAATATTTGAAAGGCTGTCACAGAGAAGGGGGGGGGGAGGTCAACCTAATATCCAAAGAAGTGAGAGAAGGATGGATGGAAATGTATCAGAAAGAGATCCAACCTAGAATGAAAGAGGGTGAGAACAATTAACTAGTGGAACAGCTTGGCTCCAGAAGTTTTGGGTGCTCTATCACTGGAAGTTTTTAAGAATAGTTTGGAAAGCAATTTGTCTGGAATGTATAAGGTCTCCTGCTTGAGCAGGGGATTGGACTAGAAGGTCCCTTCCAGGATCTCATGGGGCCATACTTTTATTACTTATCTCTAGATTTCAGTGGTGAGAACAATATGCCTTTACACTTAGGCAAGAAAAACGAAATGCACAAGTATAGAAGGGGTGATACGTGTCTCAATAGCCGTAGCTGCGAGACGGATTTCAAACTCCTAGTGAACAGCCATTTACATATGAGCCAGAAGTGTGGTGCAGGTACCAAATACCCCAAAAACCCAATGCTGCATCAACAGAGAGATTTTATCAAGGTTACATGAAATGTTAATTCCATTTTATACTTTTTGGTAATTAGAAACTTGGCATATGTATCCAGCTTTGGATACCATGACAGAAACTTTAGGAAGGGTGCAATAAAGTACAATAAGTGATTAAGGGGCTGGAGGCTAAAACATAGCCTCCAGAATGGTTGCAGAAATTGGGTGTGTCCAATATAATAAAGAGAAGGATTAGGGGTGACATGCTAGTAGCCTTCCAATATTTGAAAGGCTGTCACAGAGGGGAAAAAAGGGGTCTGTGTGGTTGTCAACCTAATATCCAAAGAACGGAGAGATATTAGAACATATCAGAAAGAGATCCAACCTAGAACGAAAGAGAAATTTCCTGAGGGTGAGAACAATTAACTAGTGGAACAGCTTGGCTCCTGACGTTTTGGGTGCTCTATCACTGGAGGTTTTTAAGAATGGTTTGGAAAGCCATTTGTCTGGAATGTATAGGGTCTCCTGCTTGAGCAAGGGATTGGACTAGAAGGTCCCTTCCAACTTGGTTATTCTAAACGTTTTGTTGGTTCTGAAGTGTCCCATCCAGTTGCCATGGATGCTATAGAAATTTAGAGATGATTTCAAAGTGAAGCACAAGCCATTTCCCCTTACCCTGGGTGACATGGTTATTTAAAATCTGTTTCCACAAAGCAACATATTCAAACTTAGTTACGTAGCTATCCTGGTTTCACAAACTAAATATGAATCTTCAACATTTGCCTCAGACACCTATAGTTTTGGGCTTCCAGCTAAAGGAAGATTGCAGCAAGAAGAACAGTAAACAAACTTAAATAAGTTAAAATAAAAATAAATAAAATATATTCATGTATGATTCCCACTGACTTTTTGATTCAACTGCAAGAGAACTGTTATAGTAAAGGGAAAACACTTGAGGGTGTTTTAGACTAGTCCATCTTCTCTTCTCCCTATCTGGAGTACAATTGCTCTGAGAAAGGATCCTAATTGCTGCAGTGAAAAGACATAATGAAAGGGTCCTTCATGGAGTCAAATATGGAGCCTGGTTGGTGGAGGGAAATAAATAGGAAGTAGATTAAGGATACATTAATGGCAATGAGTGGAAAAGATGGTTATTCAGCCACATCTCCTAAGCTTTGCCTTGAGGGTAGGAGCCTATTTCTGTGGACGACAGATGATCCCCTCCCCTTTGAATGGTCTTGCTACAGGACCTCATAAAAGATGAACATGCAAAATTATAAATCAATTAACTGCATGTACACTAAATAGTAAGCAGTCCATGTGAGACTGAAAATGGTAAAATTGGCAGCTCTGGAAAGAAATGAAATCAAAATTAATAATGTAGGTTTTTGCTCAAGTACCACAGAAAGAAGTTAATGAGGACACTCTGGAGGTCAGTTGCATCTCTAAAACTGCCTTGAAACCTCAAAATAATGTTGAACTCCTGCCATTACCCCAGAAAAGTACCTTGTGTAATGGGTGGGCACAGCAACGGTAATGAGGAAACGCCAGATACAAACTGACTTGGTATTTGGTAATCAAGTTAAGTAAGGTAAAGAGTAACAAAATAAATGGGGACTATTACTTACATTGAATAGAAATAATTGAGCAGTGTTTGAAAAGAAGCTGCCTACATTTCTGTGTGAAGAAGTTGGTATTGTTCAGCTGCTGTTAAAAAGGCATTTGAATTGACCTGGACTTTTATTTATTATTCATGCTGATGGCTTTTTGTTGTTTGGGATTAATGGTTAGGCTTGAGAGAAGTTTTTTCCCCAGTTATCTTAGTTAACTTGCCACATGGAAACGCAACGCAACGCAATGCAACGCAACGCAACGCAACCCAGTCCAGTCCAGTCCAGTCCAGTCCAGTCCAGTCCAGTCCAAGCCAAGCCAAGCCAAGCCAAGCCAAGCCAAGCCAAGCCAAGCC
>WNWU01013332.1:550849-571158 GCA_012654045.1 Ptyas mucosa | reverse complement strand
CCAAGCCAAGCCAAGCCAAGCCAAGCCAAGCCAAGCCAAGCCAAGCCAAGCCAAGCCAAGCCAAGCCACTCCCAAACCTACCACTGTTTACATGGTACATCAGTTGTCAATATCAGTATTGTCTGAAATAAAATAACAACAATCAAAGTAAAACATTCATCTTAATTAGCAAAATTCTACCCAACAGTCACATTTGTAATTCATCTCATATGAATAAATGCCTCTTCAGGCTACCAGAGCAAGTAAATTGAGAACTCTCTAGCTTTCAGTAAAAATATAGCATAAACATAAATAGCTGCATAAATCTGACTTTCTAGAGAGGCTAATTAGCGTTGACTTTGATTAGTACTTGGATGGTGGACTGAATCTTTGTGCACATACAGGTATACTTGGCCCCTGCAAAGTATTGCTGTATATATATGATGAAAAACTATTTGGATGTGTTCTTCAAAAAAAAAAGCTTCTTGGGGTGCTAAACATGTAGGAATTTTGGGGTTCAGTCTTGCTTTATACATATTCCATACCCTCAACATAGCACGGCTAATGAAATGATTATTGAAAATCCATTTAGTTCATTTCGAAGCTGGGAGAAAGATGCAGGAAACAACATGGAGGCCGATTGGAAAGGAATGTTTCCTTTATTGAAGCAGAACCAGCAACCACATGTGATTCTGGGACAGCTGACAAAATGAAGTTTAGAGTGGGTGGGTTTTATACTTTCTGGATTCCTATGGGGTCATGTAGGGGTCATGGCTGGCTCTATAGGCAAAAGGGGAAATGCAAATCCTAGGTGTTTGTCTGAGCTAATTTGTCAACTTTTTGCTTGTTGCTTATCTTAGTTTCTGCCTGACCTAGTCTTTCTGAATGGATTACCAAATCTGCATTTCTAAAAGCTGGCCTCCTCAGTTTCTGCTAGGGGCAGGGAAACTGGGGCTAGTTTCTCCCTCCCTTAAGGTTATTTTTTTTCATTTGTCCTTTAGGGGAAATATTATATGCTGCCTTTTTAATATCCCCCCCCCAAATATTTCATTCTTTGGGGGTGGGCAGTCTTCTGAGGTTATGTTATTAACCTTAACATAAACATAAAGAGCCATGGTACCCAAATCTCAAATTAACTTATTCTTAGGCCTAATCCTTAGGCCTATCTTTCTTTAGCATCTTGCAATCATTTATATTTGATTCTTTGTTTTTTGGTATGGATCTTTGCCACACAAACTTGCAAATTTCTTTCTGCCACTGTTTATATGGTACATCAGTTGTCAATATCAGTATTGTCTGAAATAAAATAACAACAATCAAAGTAAAACATTCATCTTAATTACCGAAATTCTACCCAACAGTCACATTTGTAATTCATCTCATCTGAATAAATGCCTCTCCTGGCTACCAGATCGAGTAAATTGAGAACTCTCTAGCTTTCAGTAAAAATATAGCATAAACATTGTTTGGGGTATTCACAATATTTTGCATCGAGTCCATTAGCAACATTTTATGAAAATCTGTATGCAGGTGATAGTACAGAAAAATACAGAGGCTACGCTTTCAGCTGTTTGCTTTTCCTTCCTCGAAGTGGACAATAATAATTCTCATTAATTAATGCTGCTTTTTATCTGATTGCTTTACTTGCTATCTTTTAATATACTATATCTTTTGCAATATTTAGTTAGTTCCCCAGCAGAGTTTTAGGGAGGCTCTTTCCCTTGTAAATCTCATGATGTACCAAAAATTAGCTAGCAAAATATACCTGGAGATGATAGAAGGGACAGTACAAATAATAAACAAGGAATTTACTGTGATCAAGATATAACAGTGATATGATATATTGCCTTGTAGAGAAGCTTTTGTAGACTCCTAAACAGTGCCATTTAATCTGATGGTAGGCATTCTTAGAAGTTTCCCCTCTGCCAACCTTGCCACAGGCTCTCATGAAAGATGAACATGTAAAAACAGAAGTGAATTAACAATACATACAGTGAATATTAGTGGGTCAGTGAGACTACAAATGGCAAAAATGGGAACTCTTGAAAAGAAAGTCAGTGTTTAATAATATAGTTCTTTGCTCAAGAACCACAGGAAGCAGGTGGAGGCCAACTATTGAGCTCCTAGTCTTACCCTAGAAATGGTGAATTATCTTGTGTAATGAGTGTGTGCAGAGAGGGAAATGAGGGCATCTCAGGGACAAACTGGCATGTTGTTTAGCAATAAGGTAAAGAATAAAACAAAACAATATTCACCATATTATGATGCAGTCATGCAGTTCACATAGTTTTAGATCCATACAAATATGACATTTCATTGTTTACCTGAAACATAATTATAGGCTTCCAGTTGAGGGAGGTATGTATTTACTTGTTGTATCAACAGACTTGGTTACCTGAATCATCAGAAAGATTGAGTAGTTGTAGGAATTCCACACTCTTCCCATGGACTCTTTTATTCAAATGAATTACTTTTTATGTGTTTTAGACTATCCCACCTTCTTTGAACTCCATGCTGCAATAGATTTGATTTGAGAAAGGACATGAGAGATAAGGATAAAAGTGGAAAAGGGAAATCTAGCTGAAGCACTAGCTCAGTAATTTCTGTTACATGTACCCCGCCTAAGTCGTAAAAAATGCTGCAATAAAAAGGTAGATAAATAATGGATATGTGTAAACTGTTGCTCCTAGAATTACACTAGTATTTACTGTTTGTATTTTAATAATTCCTTTCAGTGACATCTGATTCATAGCTGAGATTTTAACATTTTATAGGATGATTTGTGTCACAATTTAAATATTTATATCCTCTTATAAATTTAGATACTGTAATAAAGGAGAAGTGTATCCCTATTAAATGAAGACTATAAAATATTTGCTTCAATAATTGCCGAACAATTAAAAAGATTTTTGATTGAGTTTATACATTCTGATCAAAATGGGTTTTTACCTAAGAGGCAAATTAGAAACAATGTTAGAATAATTTTGGACACACTGGAGTACTATGAAGTACATAGTGAAAAACAATTAGCATTAATCTTTTTGGGTGCCCAGAAAACGTTTGATAATGTAAATTGGCAATTTATGTTACAACAATTAAAATGCGTGGACTTTGGTGAAAAATTTATAAATATGATAAAGGCAATTTGCACACACCAGAGAGCTAAAGTGATGGTAAATGGAGATGTGACAGAAAATTTATATATATAAAAAGGAATGAGACAAGCTGTCCACTATCCCCATTATTATTTATATTAACACTAGAAGTCTTAACCAGACGTATTAGATAAGATCCAGAAATAAAAGGAATGGAAATAAAAAAAGAAAAATATAAATTACAAGCATTTGCAGATGAATTAGTTTTTATATTAGAAGAACCATTAGAAACTGGTGGTAAATTGATAGGGAAAATTGAGGAATATGGAGAAATGGCTGGGTTGAAAATAAACAAAGAAAAAACCAAAATAATAGTTAAAAACCTTACAGAAAACAGAAAAAAGAATTGACAGAGAAAATAGATCTTCAGATAGTAAAGAAAGTTAAATATTTAGGCATCTATTTAACAAGATGTGCAACAATTAAAGAAGATAACTATATAAAACTAATGCAACAAATTGAGTTGGACTTTGATAGGGAGAATAGCCACTATAAAAATGAATATACTACCAAAACTACTTCCCCATCCCAAATAATACCGATAAAAATGGAGAAAAAATAATTTGAAAAACTAAATAGGACAATCTTGAAGTCTATTTGGCAAGGCAAAAAAGCAAGAATAAGACTGAAAATGTTACAGGAATCTAAGAGCAATGGGGGTTTTATACTACCAGATTGGGAGCTATACTATCAGGCATCTGTACTTACATTGCTAAAAGAATGGATAAATTTGAAACATAGAAGGTTATTAATATTGGAGGGACATGATCTTCAGCTAGGATGGCACACTTTTTTATGGTATGGAAGGAGTACAATACATAGATATTTTCAAAGACACTATGTGAGGAATGCTTTGCTTCAGGTATCGGAAAAAATTAAATTACAAAACTATATGAAAATACCAGTCTGGCTTTCAACAATGGAAGCATTGATACATCCAAATCTTATTAATTTGGAAAACAATGTATTTTATAAAGACATTTTAAATGAGAATGGTGAACTTAAAACTAGACAACAACTACAAAACGAAGGCGTGGATTTAGCTTGGTGGCCGCATTTGCAAATACAATCAAGATACAAGAAAGATGCAAAAACATGGGATTTTTACAAAGAACCAACACTTGATAAGATATTAGGGACAGATGAAAAACTGATCAAAAATATATAACTATTTATTAAGTTATAAAATGGAAGAGGAACAAGTCAAAGAAACAATGATTGTATGGGCAATTTTTTTGGTTATACTATAGAATTAGATAAATGGCAAAAACTTTGGGATAGGAACTGTAAACTGACAATGGCTATTGCGTATAAGGAAAATCTTTATAAAATATTTTATAGGTGGCACTTGCCACCGGCAAGACTGGCAAAAATGTTTAGCAATATATCCGCCAAATGTTGGAAGTGTAATCAGACTCCAGGCACTTATTATCATATGTGGTGGACTTGTATGAAAGCAAGAAAATATTGGACAAAAATATATACTTGGTTGGAAAAGATGATCAAGCAACACATAGATCTGAAACCAGAAATATTTCTGTTGGGTATAATGCCAGAGGGCTATGATAAAGGGACTATATATTTAATTTTGCATGTATTGACAGCAGCAAGGATTGTATTTGCACAATATTGGAAAAACGAGAGCACTCCATTAGATGAGGATGTAATTCAGAAAATATTAGACTGTTCAGAGATGGACAGATTGACATTAAAAATAAAGGACAAAGAAGACACAGAATATTACTTAACATGGAATAGATTTTACGAGTGGTTAGAGATAAGAGGTAGAAATTAGATGAAGAAAGATTATTGTTATGTATTAATTAAATATAAAGATGATTGATAATTATAAATATGCTAATATAATTAACAAAATTACAAACAAGCCAATATAAAGAGAAATCTAGTTAAAATTATTTTGTTACACTTATATTATTATCATTATTAGTATATGTGTTAATATTTCTTTTGTTCTTTCTTTGCTTTTTTTGTAAATGTATATTTATTGTATATGCCCTGACAATACACTGTATTCAAAATGTTCATGAATAAAAAGAAAAAAAAAGATACATCCAAATGTAGTAGATATGGAAAAATTAATAAGATACAAACCAACAGGTGGAAACTAATCAAGGAAAGAACCAATCTAGGAGAACAATTAATCAGCGAAATGACTTGCCTCCAGAGGTTGTGAGTGCTCCAACACAAAAGATTTTAAAGAAGAAATTGGACAACTGTTTGTCTGAAATGATACAGGATTTCCTACTTGAGCAGGGAGTTGGACTAGAAGACCTCCAAGGTCCCTTCCAACTCTGTGATTATGTTATATAAAGACATTTTGAATGAGAAGGGGAATTGAAAAGCAAACAGGAATGGAATAGTCAAGGGATAGATTTAGCATGGTGGCTGCTGGTACAAATACAATCAAGATATGAAAAAGAGCAGGACCAGATTCTAACAGGAACTGATGAGAAACTAACTTCCGGCGGTGACGACAGCATGGAGCGGGCGAGGGGACGAGGTTCTGTTCCTGAAGCTCGAAATATCTTCACTAAGAGCCCATTTAGGGCATTACTGATCATGTAGAGAACAGCAAGTTAAAGAGGAAGCTCCAGAGAAATCGGGTGGAAGGCAAAACCCCAAATAGACAGGAATGGCACTGTTAAAACCTAGTGAAGAAAGAGCCGGTCTTTAAGATCGGCCTGGAGTGCTGGCGGTCGCGAGAGTGGGAAGCGAAAAGTTAAAAGTTCTGGAAACATGAGGAATCCCAGAAAGAGGTGAGGAGGTTTTGGTGAGAGATGGCTCGAAATTAGTAAGGCAAAAATGAGTCAAGAAGGCAGCGACTAAAAGAGAGTACAGCCAAGAATTGAGAAATAGATTGGATTAAGAAAAGCGCGAAGAAGGGGAGAGTCCAAATAGAGGAGTTGATAAAATAGAAAAGACTAAGAACAGATTAAACAAATTGTGAATGGGAGAGGAAACGGAAGATGACATTGGGGATGGAATGACTGAATGAAAAATGGTGACTGAAGGATTTTGAGAAACTGACATGGAGGATTATAAAAATTTGAAGGGATGATTGGACAGTGGAGAATTTAGCGTTAATTAATGGAATTGAACTTTGAGGAAGGAAAAGATAACTACAATCAATAAATTACTGACACAAAGCAGGGTGTTTATTGAATATTTTGTAGACATTGAATATATTGGAAAGAAGACAAGAAGAGGTGCCATCTGGTGGAGCTGTGGATATATTGAAGGCAAGGAAAATCTGGAGAGAAGGCTGATGTAATATTGCAACAGACAGGCATGAGTGGACAATAAGTGACAAGAAGGAAAGTGATTATAGATATAGATTTAAATGAAATGGTTTGAATGAATTGAATGAAGGTATAGATATATAACTGAATAAGTGAACTGATTGGAGAATAATATTATTGTATTGTAAAGAAATATACTTATTTAAATAAGGGTGATAATAGTTATTTAGAAAATTGTATATTTATAAGTATTGTGAGTAGAATTATAAAAGTGATAAGAATATTATAAAATATAGCATATAAGTATGGGATAGAAAATAGGAAAATATTGCTGTTAAAGTTTGTAAATGCAAACTTCAGCTTGAACCCAAATCCTAATGCTGGTATATTGATATATGTTAATGTGGAAAAATATTGTACAGGCAATAAAGATGTCAAGTACAGCGACAATAACTAAAACAAGCAAAAAAACAGCCACAAACCTTGCACCAACAGACTCCCTCACAAGCCAAAGATCGATAGTGACCATGATAGGGAAAGAAAAAACAGAACAGGCAATGAGCTTACAAAGTATGCAGATAGCATTACAATTGATACAGGAAACAATGAGGAAGACCCAGGAGGCAATAGTGGATAACCATGAGGAGACGAGAGTACACCACAAAGAAATTAAAGATGAAATTGGGGAAATGAAAAGTGAGATAAAAAACATGAATGATAAGATAGGGAACATACAACAAACAATGGTAGAAAATGAACAGAGAATTCAAAAAGTGAAAACAAAAATTGGCCAGATTTATTTATTTTTTTTAATTTATATTTATATGCCGCCCTTCTCCGGAGACTCAGGGCGGCTTACAATGTGTTAAGCAATAGCCTTCATACTTTTTGTATATTTATACAAAGTCAGCTTATTGCCCCCACAAACCGGGTCCTCATTTTACCCACCTTAGAAAGGATGGAAGGCTGAGTCAACCTTGAGCCTGGTGAGATTAGAACTCGCAGTAATTGCAGGCAGCTGGATGTTAAATGCTGCCTTAATAGGAGGCATTAGCCTGCTATGCCACTCAGGCTCCTTTGATTGATAACCAAATGGAAATGTGGGAACAGAAATCTATGCAAATAAATAGAGAGCTGGCCAAATCGATTGTATTTTTGGAAATGGAGAAAGCTTCTTATTTCCTTAGATTTCAAAATATTGTTGAAGAGAAAGAAGAGGATTTTAGAGAGAAAATGGCAGAAATCTTGCCGGAGAAATAAACAGGAAATAAGGCGAGGTGATGAAATTTATCGAGTATAGACAAACTACTCACGAAGGCATAGGTAGGCAAGGGAGGTACATATTAAATTTACGAAACGAACAATAACAGGCGAAGTGTATAAGAGGACAAGAGAGGAAACGTTAACTTATAGAGGCAAAGAAATCATAGTATTGAAACAGGTACCACAAAAAATAAGAGATCAAAGACGTCAATATCAATTTTTATCAACTCAACTAATTAAATATAAAGTAATGTACCAATGGTTGACACCTGAGGGTTTACTCGTGACATGGCAAGAGAAAAAGTATAGGATTGATACTCTGGAGAAAGCAAAGGAATTTTATGAACATCATTTTGTGCAGGGGGACGACCAAGAGAGCAGGGAAGAATTAGAGACTAGAAGTCAGGAGGAAGAGAAATTGGAAGAAATAGAAAGAGAGAAAGACCTACAAAAGAAACAAGAAAAAGAAAGGATAGGAAGAGAAGGAGCAAAAGGAAGGGTAGTAAGAGAGACTAGAAACACAAGAAGACAGATTAAGTAGAGAATGGGAGAAGCAATTAAGCTTTTCTCGGTGAATATCAACGGACTAAATATTCCAAAGAAAAGGACACTAACATTTAATAAACTAAGAAAATTGGAAGCTGAAGTGATATGCCTCCAAGAGGTTCATATACAAAAAGGATATAGAAAATTATTAGAAAATAGAAAATTAGGAACATTATACACAACTTTAGCAGATAAAAAGAAAGGTGGTATTGTCATATATGTCAAGGAAAAAAGAAAATTAAATTTAAGATATGCAGATGACGAGGGTAGAATTTTGATGTTGAAATTGGAGATAGAAAAGAAACAAATGCTACTCATAGTAATTTACGCGCCAAATAAAAATCAACAACAATTCTTTAAAAAGGTACATAAGAGATTACTGGACTTGGATTATGAAAGGATTTGTATGATTTGGGATTTTAATTCTGTAGCGGAAGTCGAGCGAGATTATAAAAGTATTAAAAAAAATAAAAATAAAAGTGTATTACCGAGAGCCTTTTTTGATATAATGTCTGAGTTCAATCTGTGAGATATATGGAGAGAGACACATAGAACAGATAAACAATATACATTTTATTCATACCCATATCAATCATGGTCCTGGATCGATATGGCCTGGACAACAGCAGAAATTCAAAATGAAATAGAAGAAGTTGAAATAGGAGTAAATGATTGGGCTGATCACAATCCGATTACATTAAAATGGAAAGGCCAGAAACAAAATAAAAGATGGACAATGAACCAAAATTTGTGTAAAGATAAAAAATATAGACAGGTGTTATAGAAGGAATTGAAAATATTTTTTCAAATAAATAAAAAGGAGGATACTTCAATACAAAACTTGTGGGACACCACAAAAGCCTCTATAAGGGGATTGACCATTGCATATAATTCTAAGAAAAATAAAGAAAAGAGAGTGCAAATAGAAATCTTACAGGAAGAATAAAAAAAATAGAATATGAAGTACAAAAAGACCCACAAAATAAAAAGATAAAGGAAAAATGGAATATTATGAAACATAAGATTAATTTGATACACTTCCAGCATGCTGGAGAAACTCCCGGGAACATTCTTGCGATTCTTGCCGGGGGGGATATGCCAACGATAGACCATTTTATAAATATTTTCCTTGTAGGAGGTTGACAAAGTAAGTTTCATATTCCTATTCCATATCTCATCCCATTTATCCAGATTTGAGGAAAATCTGAGGTTCCTCCCCCAGGCAATCATAGTGTCCTTAATCACCTCCTCACCAATCCATTATGATACCAAAAACTGGTAGCACCTTGAAAGTAATTTCTTTTCGATTCCCAATAAAATTTTATCTAACTCCTGTAGTGACTTATATACAGTATTCCCTCCTTTCCTTTGTCCCTTCTGACTCTCAATTGTATTTGGGCATACGCCCACCAGACTACCTTTTTGCCCTGTTTCGTAAGCTCCTCTCAGGTCTTCAATTCCTGATAAGTCAATCAAGCAAATCCTGATAAGTCAATGGTATTTCCTTATTATATAGTGTCGCATGTGTTACTGCCTCTAGTGGGGCAAACCAAATCGGAATCATTGAATAATGCCTGTTCCTAACCCCTTCCCAAGATTCTAATAATATTCTCCGAAGGTAGTGTCTCTTAAAGTATTCAGATTTCTTGCCCCTGTGACTCCATAGAAAATGGTGCTAACCTTGACACAAACTGTAACCCTCCAATGTAAGAGTCCTCTTCCTATTTAAAAGCATCCAGTCTCTAATCCAAGTTAAATTAGCTGTTTGGTAGTAAAACTCCCATTTCGGTAGACCAAATCCCTCTCTACATGGAGTCTCTTGGAGCATTTTAAGTTTTATCTGGGGCTTCTTCTTCTGCCACACAAATTTCCTCACATAACTATCTAGCAGTTTAAAAAAACCACTATCCAGTCTCGCAGGGGCAGTCTGAAATAAATAGTTCCATTTCAGAAGTACGTGGGTTTTAATTGTAGCTATCCTACCAAGTAAGGAGAGATGCAGGTGTTCCCACTTTTCTAGGTCTGTCTTTGCTTGGGCTAACAACTTTGTGTAATTATCTGCCATAATAGACGTATTTTTAGAAGACATCCAAATACCCAAATGTTTTATTCTTTTAGTCACTTGAAGGCCCAATTCTCTCTCCAATTCACTCCAACAGTTTTGTGTCATATTCTTTATTATAATCTTTGTCTTGTCTTTGTTGATTCGGAGACCTGGAACTCTGATATTTCTCTATCTCCTGAAGCAAGTTTTTACCTGATTCTAATGGATCCTCTACGATAAAAACCAAGTCATCCACAAATGCCTGAGTTTTATATTCTTCAGATGTCACCTTCAGCCGCTTTATTCCCTGATTCTTCCTAATTTCCTGTAGCAGAGGTTCTAGTGTGAATATAAATAGAAGTGGGGACAGTGGGCATCCTTGTCTTGTGCCTTTTCCAATTTCAATCCAAATTCCCCAATAATTAAAGCTCTAGCTATTTGAGTTGAGTAAATCGATCTTATCACCATATATAATTGTCTCCAAATTCCATCTTATCTAACAAGGCAAACATAAATTTCCACCTAACCCTATCGAATGTTCTGTCCCCTCCCTGCTTCAGAAGCCCAGACAAGCACACACACTCGAACAGGAGTATTCAGAAGTTGTTTATTTACCATCCATAAACAACGAGCTGGCAGCGAGCCCGGGAGAGATAACAACAGCTTTTGTTTTGAGTTGCCACGGCCAGTCCCTGATAAGGCTCCAAGTATTTATATCCAATACGAGCTTCAAAGAAAACGCTTCACTGCTGCAGTATTTCAGGACACAAGCAGTCAGGGTAAAACTTTGTTCGTCACAAAAGCTAACAAGGTAAGGTCAGTTCCTTTTATACCTTGTGGGGCGTTGGCTTTGTGACTCATCACTTCGTGCTCGGCCCCACCCACTCCTTTGCTGAGCCCGTCTCTCTGATCGTCGCCACCTGGGATTAATCCACTCCCTCTCCTCATTATCGTCTGACTCAGAGGAGCTTTCTTCCACAGGGCTTTCAGCTGGGGCCTGGGGTGGTGCCAAACCAGACGGGCCAGGGGAGGAGTCCCTTGCCCCCTCCTCTTCACTTTCGGAGGATTCCTCCTCCGGAGGTCCGGGCTCGGGAGCCGAAGACACAACATCGAAGGCCTTCTGAGCATCTACAAAAATAAATGCTAATTCCTTATCCAAAACGTCTCATAGTACTCCATTGCATCTATTATCGTTCTCACATTATCCCTTATTTGTCTATGTGGCAAGAACCCATTCTGGTCTCTATGTACATAGTAGTTTAAAAAAAAATTCATTCTCCCTGCTAAAATTGAAGTGAAGATCTTATAATCGGTATTCAAAAGGGATATAGGCCTGTAATTGTGGATCAGCGATAAATTTGTTTCTGCCTTGGGAATCAAGGAAATATATGCCTCCATCCAGGAATTTGGGATCCAACCCTCCATGATGATTCCATTAAGGACTCCAGTCATATATTGTCCCACTATATCAAGAGTTTCCTTATAGAATTCCATAGGAATCCCATCTTTCCCCGGAGTTTTTCCTAATTTCTGCCTCCCAATTGCCTCTTCCACCTCCTTCTCTGAAATTTCCCTGTTAAGTATTTGTCTTACCTCTTCCTGCACTTTTGGAAGATCCAGCCCCTCTATATATTTCTCCATCTCTTGTTCTGACCCTTCCTCTCTCTTGTATAAATCCATAAAGAACTTCTGTACGATTCCCTTCATACCTTCCCTGTCAGTTACCCATCTTCCATTCGCATCCTTCAAATCACCTACTTTACTTCTTTTGCTTAACTTTTTAATTCTATACGTTAGCCATCTTCCCGGCTTGTTAGCGTTTTCAAAATAACCTTGTTTGGCCCACCTGCATTTTTCAGCTACTTCTTCTTGGTCCATTAAATTTATTTTATGGCGAATTGAATTTTTTTCCTCTAATAATGCCTGATCCATCGGTTTGTTTCGTAATCCTTTTTCCACCTGTTCTAAACCATCCATTATATTTGATTGTTCCTTCCTTTCCAATCTTCACTTCCTTATTGTATATTTTATTACCAATTTCCTAATTAAGGCCTTATAAGTATCCCAATTATTTTGCAGGCTCGTATCCTCTTTCTTATTCTCTTTAATAAGAGAATAATCTCTTTCTCTCTTAATCCAGGTCACAACTTCCTCATCCTTCAGCACCCTCACATCCATCTTCCATCTTTTCCTTTTCTGTTGGCCCCTCCATGTTACAAGAAGGGGCTGTGATCAGCCCAATCATTAACCCCAATCTCTATCTCGGAAACGTATTCCCCTAATTGTAGTGTCATCCAGGCCATGTCGATCTGCGACCATGACTTATGCCTGCAAAAATGAAATGTATATTGTCTTGCCTCCAGGTGTTGCTCTCTCCATATGTCCTGAAGGCCTAATTCTTCTCTCATCATGATTCCTTCCTTTGGCAACCCCCTCCTATGTATTTTTTTCTCTCCCCCTGGCAGTTTAGTACCCGGTGAATAGATCAAATTACAGTCCAATATAACATTAAAGTCCCCAATCAGGCAAACATGGTGATATTTTAATTCAGTTTTTTATATATACGTTCATAAAAAGACTTCTGATTTCCATTCGGAGCATAAATGGTAACCAATAGACATTTCAGTAGTCTTATTTCTAATTCTATTAACAGTAATCTTCCCTCTTCATCTTTAAAAATTCCTTTAGAATTTAAGTGATCCTTCACATATACCCCCCCCCCCCGTTTCCTCTTATCTGCTGAAGAATGATACATCTTCCCAAGTCTTGAACACAACAGAAGTTTCTCATGAATTTTTTTAATATGAGTTTCTTGAAGGCAAGTGATATCATAATTAAGTTTTGCTAAATTATTTAGTATTTTCCTTCTTTTAGAGGGAATATTTAAACCATTAACATTCAATAAATCGCACCTCTTCCCCCATCACCACCTTTTTCCCCCTCCTCCTATTAGACCTATTTTCCTAATACTTTTTTCTTGGTTTGCCAGGTTTCTCGTAACACCATCTCTCTGCCTCCCCCTCCTTTTTCCTCTAATCCCCTCCTTCTTCCTTTCTTCTTGGTTTCCCACACTATTTTCTTCCTGCAATTCCTCTAACTTCTACTCTCCTCCTCCCTTTCTAATTCCAGCTCTAGTTGTGTAGATTTAAAATTGTGTTCATAAAAATCCTGAGCATCCCGGCGGTTTTCTATTTTCACTTTCCTATCATTCCCTGTAAACATGACACCTTCCGGCAATAACCACCTATATATAATCCCATTCTTCCTCAGCTGTAGCGTTAAAGGCGAGTAATTCCTCCTGATTTCCCTAACCCGTCTTGGAACTTGCCTCAGCACTGGAATCTGTTTTCCCCTAAATACTACAGCTTGGTCCCGAGATTTCTTGTAGACCTCCTCCCACACCGACTTCTTGTTAAATATGTACTTCTCGTGGGTGGTTATATCTCTTTGCATAATTAGTAAAAACCCAAATACCTCATCAGTATCACTAAGGACCACTATTTTATCTTTTTCCAGTATTTCAGAGATAATGTCCACTATAATGCATTTTAAATCTTCTCCTTTTTCCTCTATTACATCTTGTAATCTTAAAATAAAGGAAGATCTTTCAAGTTCCAAAAAAATTATCTCCTCTTCTACAGCTCTATTTACTGAAATCTGTTCACGTTCATATCCATCCATGGCCTTCACATCTATCTAACCTGGTTTCCACCTCCTGTAATTTTCTCTCCTGCTTCACCATGTCACCTCGTATTTCTTCTAACTTCTCATTAAACTCTTTAATATCCCCCCTTACCACTCCCATTTCATCTTTCATATCTGAAGTAAGATCCTCAAGTTTTTCAAGTTTTTTGGAGGTAGACTCCTGGTTCTTTATCATAACCTCTTGCATAGCTTGGCGCATCCCCTGAAGACTTCGCAAGGTGGGAGCTTTTCCCGCAGAGGTCTGATCATCTGTATTTTTCACTATCACCGAGGTTGATGACATTGGAGATGACACAACAACCTTTTCCCCTGTTTTACTCATTGTAGTTGTCTCTGTAGTTGACATGGTTGCTATTAAATTTATGTAATACCGGAATTTAAGAGTTCATTCCTCCAGCACCAAGTCCAAGTCACACTTAGGATTTAAACAAGCCATCAATAATAAATTTCCTAAAAGTGTAAATTACAATACTCAATTCTCTCTTCCACAGGGATTCACCATCAGATGGAGGGGAAAGGACAGAGATCAAGTGTTCAGTCTGTATTCATCTTCTCAACCCTGATGGACTAATTACAAATATAAAAAGAACTACAAAGGGGAACTTCAGTGCTCTGATTTCTTTTAAATTAGAATAGAATAGAATAGAATAATTTTATTTCTATACCGCCCCTCTCCCGAAGGACTCAGGGCAGTGCACAGCCAGGTAAAAAACACAATACAAAAATCCAAATTTAATTTAAAAACTTATTAAAATTATTACATTTATGGCCAAATTCATTAAAACCCCAAAATTTAAAACTTTGAATTTAAAACTCATTTACAAAGATAGCCCTGATTTTCTGAAGAGCAGGGTCTTGAGGGCCCAGCAAAAAACTTGGAGGTCGGAGATTATGCGTATTTCCAGGGGCAGTTCATTCCAAAGGGCAGGGGCTCCCACAGAGAAGGCTCTCCCTCTGGGAATCACCAGCCAACTTAGATTGGCCAATGGCACCCTGAAGAGTCCCTCTCTGTGGGGGTGAACTAGTCGGTGGGAGACTATCGGTGGCAGAAGGCGGTCTCATAAGTATCCAGCTCCTGAGCCATGGAGCGCTTTAAAGGTGGTAACCAACACCTTGAATCGCACCTGGAAGACCACTGGGAGCCAGTGCAGCTTGCGCAGGAAAGGTGTTACATGAGCGCAACAAGTTGCACCCATAATCACCTGCGCAGCCACATTCTGGACCAGTTGGAGCCTCTGAGTGCTCTTCAAGGGGAGCCCCATGTATAGAGCATTACAGTAATCCAGCCGAGTGGTAACAAGGGTGTGAGTGACTGTGCACAAGGCGTCCCGGTCCAGAAAGGGACGCAACTGGCATATCAGGTGAACCTGATAGAAAGCACCCCCGGCAATGGCCGTCATATGCTCTTCTAAAGACAGCCGTGCATCCACAAGGACACCCAGATTGCGAGCCCTCTCTGTGGGGGGCAAAGATTCACTCCCCCCTATAGACAGCGATGGCGACAGCTGACTATACCGGGACGCCAGCAGCCATACCCACTCAGTCTTGGAAAGGTTGAGTTTGAGCTTATTTCTCGCCATCCAGACCCGCACAGCCTCCAGGCAGCGGGACATCACGTCAGCTTTCAGTCTGTTCAATCCCTCTAATCAGCACCAGAAAGAAAATTTGCCTCTCTCACTGCAGCCACTCTGCATGTGGTTAAAACCACACTTGCTGGCAGATCTAACACACAAAAAAAGAAATTCCAGTTCTTCTTCTCCTTTCTTTAATCACGATGACAATTGTCCCAAGCACTCTGCTGTTTCTAATCCCTCCTGCCGCTCATTGCAACATAGACTTCCCTTCCAAAACGGCTTAGTCATAGTCCAGGGGTAGCCATTAATGGCCCCCTCTTCCCAGTCACTAGAGTCAAAGTATCTGCTAACGACATGCGGGATTGCCACCTCCTCATGTATCTCAGCTCACCACACCTTCACTGACCTCTTTGCAGTCAGTGCCAGCACGAAAAGCCATTCGCCAGCTGGGAAAAAGCAACTCGAGCCAGGAGTCCTCTCCATTCCCGACCTGCTGCAAAATGATGTCACCGAAAGCCCCCGAAACAAAATTATTTTGGGAGTGCAAAGAAAATAGGCCGATGGCTAGCATACAAATTAAGACAACAAAAAGGAAGGAGAATAATACAACAAGGCCAAGATGAAAATGGTATAATACAATGTAGGTGAGAAGAAAAAAAGGAAATAATTCAAAACTTCTTTGCAAAGTTTTACAAGCAGGAAGAGATAGCAGATGGGAAAGTTAAACAATACATAGAAGTGTCCAAAATGAATAAAATTTCTAAAGAATAAAAAGGAATGTTAAATAGGCCAATAACAACAAATGAATTTGAAATAGCCTTGAAAAAACAAAAGAACAATAAATCACCAGGCCCGGATGGGATCCCGATTGAGCTCTCTAAAAACACACAAGAGGTACTACAATGGATAATGTTGGAGACTTATAATGAGATGATAGAAGTAGCAAAAATTCCGGTAACCTGGACAGAGGCAATTATTACCCTTATACCCAAAGAAGGCACCAATACACAACAAATCTACAATTATAGGCCACTTTCCTTGCTAAACACAGATTATAAAACATTTGCAACGATAATAGCGGAGAGATTATTATTTTTTTAAAATAATTATATACATTTGGACCAAAATGGTTTTCTGACGGGGCGGCAAATTAAAAATGACATGAGGATAGTAATGAACATTCTTGAATATTATGAAAGTCATCCGAAAAAGCAAGCTGCACTGGTTTTTCTTGATGCCCAAAAGGCTTTTGATAATTTGAATAGGAACTTTATTACAACACAATTAAATTATATGGAATTGGGGGAAAGATTTGAAAGAATGGTTGGAAAAATTTACTCAAACAAACAGCCAGGGTAGTTATGAATGAGGGGTTGACAGAAAAAAATGATATAACAAAAGGGGTAAGGCAAGGTATCCTTTTTCTCCTCTTCTATTTATTTCATCACTTGAAACCCTTCTAACAAAAATCAGAGAAGATCAGGAAATAAGGCTTAAAATAAGGCTTAAAAATTAGGAAGGAAGAATATAAGATTCAAGCATTTGCCGATGACATGGTATTTATTTTGGAAGATCCATTAGATACAGGTTCTAAACTGATACAAAAGATAGAAGAATTTGGTGAGGTAGCGAGACTCAAAATTAGTAAGGATAAATCTAAATTAATTACAAAAAATCTCACAAAGGGTCAGGAAATGGAATTAAAGGATAAAATAAAAATGGAGACAACTAAGAAAATAAAATATCTTGGAATTTGGCTCACAGCGATGTTCCTCAATCAAGGAGGACAACTATGATAAATTGATACACCAAATAAAAAAAGACTTAGGAAATTGCGAAAAGTTACAAATTTCATTTCTAGGGAGGACCGCAACAGTGAAAATGAATATACTGCCGAGAATTCTATTTCTGTTCCAAGTGATACCATTAAAACTAAGTAAAACATTCTTTCAAGAATTAAATTAATTAATTTCTAAATTTATATGGCAAGGGAAAAAGCCCAAGATTAAATTAAAACTTTTGCAAGACACAAAGGATAGAGGGGGATTGACATTACCAGAATGGGAAATTTATCATCATAGCGAGTTTAGCCTGGTTAAAAGATTGGATGGAGCTGAAAAATAACAGTGTGTTAATAATAGAAGGGCATGACTTGCAAGCAGGGTGGCATGCATTCCTGTGGGACGAGAAATATAAAATGCATAAATATTTTCAAGTACATTTGATCAGGAGTGCATTGCTACAGATTTGGAAAAGAACAAAACAAAAACTAGAATTTGTTTCTAAATTCTAGAATTCTAGAATTCTAGAATTCCAATGTGGTTATCACCAACAGAAGCATTGATACTATATACCCAAATTTACTTGAAAAAAATTAGATAATTAGATAAAAGGAATTGATAAATGATCAGGGAGATTTGAAAACGAAACAGGAACTGGAACAAGATATTGGCAGGGTGACGGATTGGTGGACATTTGCACAAGTTCAATCTAAATTTTTAAGAGATAAAAAGCTGTATGAGATACGAAAGGAACCGCAAGAATTGGAGAAAATTCATGGAACAGAAATAAAATTAATTGCAATATATACAAATATGTACTGAGGTACAAAATGGAAGAAGAGATAGTTAAGGATACCATGATTAGATGGGCGAAAAATTTTGGCTACAATATAGAATTGGAGAAATGGGAAAAATTATGGGAAATAAATATTAAATTGACTCTATCAACGGCATTCAAGGAAAACCAATTGAAAATGTTCTACAAATGGCATTTTACACCAGTACGGCTTGCTAAAATGTTTCCTAATAATTCTCCAAATTGTTGGAAATGCAAAAAAGTCCCCAGAATATATTACCATCTCTGGTGGACATGTCCTAAGGCGAAAAAATATTGGGCTAAAATTAGAAGTTGGATAGAAGAGATAATTGGCTACAATGTGGACTTGAAACCAGAGGCATTTATGCTAGGGATATTAAACAGAACCTACAGTAAAAGAAACCCAATATTTGATTTTGCATATAATTACAGCTGCAAGGATAGTCTATGCACAGTCCTGGAAAAATGAAAATGTACCAGAAATAATTAAGAAAATTCTGGACTGTGTGGAGATGAACAAATTAACAAAAGAAATAAAAGAAAAGGAAGATACAGAATATTATCAAGTATGGACTAAGTATGATTGGCTAGAGAGTAGGGAAAGTAAATGTGAATAAATGATGGAGAGAAGAATGTGACAAATGTGTAAAATATTGTAAATGAATAAAATTAGAAATAAAAGGATGATAACGATAATGATAATAGAGGATGGGAAAAATGGGGAATGTATAAAGTAGAAAGTAAGAGGAATGACACTGATATGTAAAAAGAAACACATATTATGTGTTTGTGTTCTGTATGTTGTGTTGTTGTTGTAAAATCAATAAAAAACTTTAAATGAGAAACTAATTTTACAAAATTATACCTATCTATTGAGTATTAGAATGGAAGAAGAGCAAGTAAAGGAAACAATGATAGTGGGCTAAAAACTTTGGCTATTCTATAGAATTGAATAAATGGCAAAAACTGTGGGATAGAAATGATAAATTAACAATGTCTACTGCAAATAAAGAAAACTTATATAAAAAGTTTTACAGATGGCACTTCCCACCAGCAAGTTGTTTAAAGATATGTCTGAAAAATGTTGGAAGTATAATCAGATTCCGGGCTCATATTACCGCATGTGGATGTGCCCAAAGGCAAAAGCATACTGAACAAAGATACATACTTGTTTAGAAAAATCATAAAGGAACATATAGATTTAAAACCAGAAATATTTCTGTTGGGTATTATACCAGAAAAATGCAGTATAATAAAGGGACTATGCATCTAACCCCCTTCATGGATTACTGCCTTGTTTTGGCGAAGGGGTTTGCGTAGCTCAATGAAACTATGAGCTATGCTGTGGAGGGCCACCCAAGAAGAACAGGTCATAGCAGAGAGCTCTGACGAAACGTGATCCACTGGAGAAGGAAATGGCAACCCATTCCAGTATCTTTGCCATGAAAACTCCATGGACAGTAGCAAAAGGCAAAAAGATATGATGCTGGAAGATGAGCACTTCAGGTTGGAAGGTGTCCAATATGCTACTGGGAAAGAGCAGAGGGCTAGTACTAGTAGCACCAGAAAAAGTGAAGCAACTGGGTAAAAGCTGAAAGGATGCTCAGCTGTGGATGCATCTGCTGGTGAAAGGAAAGTTCGATGCTGTAAAGATCTATTCTCCATAGGAACCTGGAATGTAAGATCTTTGAATCAAGGCAAAATGGCTGACTGAGGAAGCTTTGCAAATAGCTGAGGAAAAAAGGGAAGCGAAAGGCAAGGGAGAAAGAGAAAGATACAGCCAATTGAATGCAGAATTCCAGAGATTAGCTAGAAGAGATAAGAATGCCTACTTAAATGAACAGAGCAAAGAAATAGAAGAAAACAATAGAATAGGAAGGACCAGACATCTCATCAAGAAAATTGGAGATATGAAGGGAATGTTTCATGCAAAGATAGGCATGATAAAGGACCAAAATGGCAGGGACTTAACAGAGGCAGAAGAGATTAAGAAGAGGTGGCAAAATTACACAGAACTACTATACAAGAATGACCTTAACATCACTGATAACCATGGTGGGGTGGTCACTGACCTTGAGCCAGACATACATCCTAGAATGTGAAGTCAAGTGGGCCTTAGGAAATCTGAGCAACAAAGCTAGTGGAGGTGACAGTATTCCAGCTGAGCTATTCAAAATCTTAAAAG
>WNWU01013332.1:511613-530849 GCA_012654045.1 Ptyas mucosa | reverse complement strand
GAGGCTAAAGTATATGATGGACATTTAAGACAACTAGGTATGTCTAATTTATTGAAGAGAAATTGTAGTGGTGACATGATAGCTGCCTTCAGTTATCTTCCAACGCCTATTTAGGGCAGAACAAGAAATAATGGGTGGAAGATTAGCAAAGAGATATCCAAAGAGATATCATACTGAAGAACCATTTGTCCAAAACTGTACCAGTGCATTTTGTTTTTCTTACCTAAATGTAGAACCTTACTTTTTTCACAGATGAATTTCATTTTGTTAGACAGTGCCCAATGTTCAAGTCTGTCAAGATCCTTCTGTATCTTAAGCCTATCTTCTGAAGTGTTGGCTATTCCTGCTAGCTTGGTGTCATCTGCAAATTGGATGAGTTCCCCATCTATCCCCTTGTCCAAATCATTGATGAAGATGTTGAAGAATACTGGGCCTAAAACAGAGCCTTGGGGCACCCCACTGCATACTAATTGCATATTGCTTTTCAACATTTGCCTGGAACACCTATAGTTTTCGGATACCAGCTAAAGGAAGATTGCAGCAAAGAAGCTTAATAAATAAATGAAAATAAAAATAAATAAAATATATTCATGTATTCTTCCCACTGAGTCTTTTATTCAACTGCAAGAGAACTGCTATAGTAAAGGGAATTTTTTTTTATTGAAAAGTTTTACAAATTATACAAAACATTTTCTCCCATACCCACCCCTCTCCCTAACCCCCCCTCTAACCTACACCCTACCCCCCCCACCTCCTCTAATCTACACCCTACCCACCCCCCTCCCTCCCTTGGCTTCCCAGGATTAGCTCAGAGTATAACATTTACAAACTTAATGCTAAAATTAGCTAACAATATAAAAAAAATATTATTAATCTTGACCTTTAACTTCTATAAAAAAAAAGAAAATTGTAAAAAAGAAACAAATACAATATCAATGCTGTCAAAAGCTACACATACTATATCAGTGATGGCTAACCTTTTTGCCATCGCGTGCCAAAAGCGGGGGGAGCGCAGTGGGGTCACATGCATGCGTGCCCACAACCATAATTCTATGCACCCCTCCCCTCCCATGCTCCCCTGTTTTTGGCACATGATGGCATGGTGGGCCTGGTAGGCCCGTTTTTTGCTTTCCCCAGGCTCCAGAGCCTTTCTAGGAGCCTGGGGAGGGCAAAACCGGCTTTCCCCCTCTCCCAGAGGCCCTCTGGAGGCTGGAAACAGTGTGTTTCCTGACTTCTGGTGGGCCCGGAAGTCCTGAAAATCAGCTGGCTGGCGCAGGCATGCGTGCCAGAGCTGAGCTCGCGTGCCCACCAATATGGCTCCGGGTGCCACCTATGGCACCCGTGCCATAATTTGCCATCACGGTACTATATCATTCATATGCTAATTGAAATTTCTTAGTCCGATATTTACTTTGTATGTAGTCTATCCATCTTTTCCACTCTTTTATATATCTTTCATTTGTTTGATCCTTAAGATATACAAAAAATTTTGCCATCTCTGCCAAATGCACTACTTTTATTGTCCATTCTTGAACTGTAGGTACGTCTTCCTTCTTCCAGTATTGTGCCACTAATAGTCTTGCAGCTGTTATTAAATTTAAAATCAACTTCATTTCTACACCAATGCAATTTGTTATTATTCCCAGCAAAAAAACCTGTGGCGTAAATTTAATCTTTTTCTTTAATATATTTTGTATTACCCACCAAATTTTTACCGAAAACGCCTTAATTTTTGGACAGGTCCACCAAATATGATAATACGTGGCATCCTGACTTTCACATCTCCAACACTTAGGTTGGAGATTTGGATACATACAAGCTAATTTTTTGGGATCCAAATGCCATCTGTAAAACATTTTATAAAAGTTTTCTCTTAAATTTTGAGCTTGTGTAAACTTTACATTTCTCACCCATATAGTTTCCCACGTATCCAACATTATTATTTCCCCTACATTTTGAGCCCACCTTATCATACAATCTTTAACTAACTCTGTCTCAGAATCTATTTTCAATAATACATTATATAATCTTTTTATATGCATTTGGCTTTGATCTCTTATCTGCAAAATTATCTTCATACTGCAAAATACCCTTTTTTGGGTCCTCTTTCCATCTGGCTTGTAGCTGGCCATATTGAAACCAGGTTTTTATTATTTTTTTCTTCTTTTAATTGTTGAATAGTTTTTAATTGATAGTCATTCCCTTCCTTATCCAAAAATTGCTCATATGTAACTCCATCTTATTTTTGTTCTATATTAATATTTTCAATCGCGTGTCTGGGCATTGTCCATATCGGTATTTTCTCATTTAACTTATAATTATATTTCTTCCAGACACGTAGCAAAGAGCTTCTCAATATATGACTTTTAAAAGTAACATTCACCTTTTTATCATACACTAAATATGCGTGCCAGCCAAATACCAAGCCATACCCTTCAACATTTAATATCCTGTCTTCAGTTGCATTAAACCAATCACTAACTAAAGATAAAACAGCTGCCTCATAGTAAAAGCCCCAAATTAGGTAGTCTAAGTCCTCCTCTTTCTCGAGAATCCTGCATTATTTTTTGTTTAACTTGGGGTTTTTCCCCTGCCCATACAAAAGCATTTAAAGCTTTTTGCCATTCTTTCAAATTTTTATCTGTTTTAAGTATTGGAATTGTTTGAAAGAGAAACAAAAACCTTGGTAGCAGATTCATTTTTATGGCAGCTATCCTTCCTAACAATGATAATTGCAACTTTCCCCAACTCTGAATTTCTAATTGCATTTTTTGCCACAATGGTTCATAATTATAATGATATAATTTCGAATTCGTTGTCAGGATATTTATTCCTAAATATTTGACCTTTTTAACTACTTCAAATCCTGTTTCTCTCTCCATTTCTTGTTTTTGTCTAACAGTCATATTTTTGGCTATTATCTTTGTTTTGGCTGCATTTATTTTAAAACCAGATATTAATCCATAATCTTTAATTGTATCCATTAATACTTTAACAGATTGTAATGGTTGGTTTAAGGTAACAGCCAGGTCATCTGCGAATGCACATAGCTTATATTCATGTTGTCGAATTTGCATTCCCTTTATTCCTTCCGAATCTCGTATATTATTCAACAATACTTCCAGTGATAAAATAAATAACAACGGAGACAAAGGGCATCCTTGCCGGGTACCTTTTTCTATTAAAAAGTTATCAGTCAAGCCTCCATTAACTATTATTTGTGCTGTTTGTTTCTGGTATATTGCCCTTATTGAATATATAAAATTATCACCAAACTTCATTCTTTCCATTAATTTTAATAAAAACTGCCAATTCAATCGATCAAAAGCTTTTTCAGCATCTAAAAATATTATCCCCGCAGGGACCTAGTTGTTCCTTCCCAAGTATTCCAATACATTAACAATATGTCTTACATTACTTTTCATTTGTCTGCCACTTATGAAACCTGTTTGATCATGATGTATCATTTGTTGCATTATTTTCATTAATCTATTTGCCAATACCTTAGCAAAAATCTTATAATCAGTGTTTAACAATGATATGGGCCTATAATTTTTCGGATCTGTGTGATCCTGGCCCTCCTTTGGTATTAAAGATATAAAAGCTGTTTTCCAAGAGGGTGGAACCTCTCTTCCCTGTTGAATTTTATTGAATAATTCTTTCATTGGTTCAACCATCTCTTCATGCAAATTTTTATAATAAACCGCCGTCAGGCCATCCGTCCCTGGAGCCTTACCCATTTTTAATTCTTTAAGTGCAGACATAATTTCTGCTGTTGTTATTAGTTCAGTTAAAGTATCCCTTTGTTCTTGCAAAACTAGAGTGATATTCTGTTTCAAAAGATATCTATCTATATCCACATCCTGAATATTATCTGCCTTATATAGTCCTGAATAATATTCTAAAAAAGATTTTTTAATCAATTCTTGCTGAAAGACCTCTTTGCCTTTATATTTTATTTTTTCAATTGTTCTTTGAGTTTTTCTCTTTCTAAGTATGTAAGCCAACCATCTTCCGGGTTTGTTAGCATTACAAAATGTATTATACTTGGCATACTGTAAATTGGTTGCAGTTTGGTCTGCTATCAACATTTTAAATTGTTCTTTCAGCAAGTTAATAACATCTTTAACTTTATTATCCCTTGGGTTTTTTAACAAAAGTTGTTCTTTTTCCTTTATTTCCTCTTCTAACACCCTTCTTTTTTCCCCTTGCTTTTTCCTAAATTTATTATTCAAATATATCAAAATTTTTCTTCTTTTCTGTGGAGAATTCAAACCATTCACATTCCAGGTTAGGAACCTAGTTCCCATCCTTAAATCGTTGAAGCCATTTGAGCATTTGCTGGTTTTCCAGCTCTAACCGACTTTTCGATCTAGCTCCTCCAACTGCTTCCGTTTTAGTAGGTTGAAGAGTTGCCAACTGAAGTTGTTGAGTTTTCAGCTCCTCTTTACGTTTGGCTGTGGCCGCTCTGGTCATTCTTTGCTCCCTAGGTAATTCCTCGCTCACATCAACCAAAACTTGAAGAAAATCTTCTTGACTTGAAGACATTCCCCCTGAACAATAGTTAATACTTCTTCCTGTGGTCTCTCTTCAACTGTTTGTTTATTTTTGATTTCAGGAGATTTTTGTCTTCCAGCCTTTAAAAAATTCATATAGAAATCTCTTGCTTTAGCAATCGTGTTAAGCCTATATCTTTCTCCGGAAAAATTCACCACCAAGCTGGCTGGAATATCACATCTGTATTGTATCTGATGATTTTTCAACTCCTCCACCAGGAAGGAATATTCTCTTCTAGCTCTTTGCATTTTTGGAGGAATTTCTTTCATTGTCATCACTTCTTGTCCTCGCACTTCTAACTTTTTTTGGTAGGTTGCTTGCAAAACATCATTACGCACATTTCTTGTAGTAAAGTATATTACTATATCTCTAGGTTATTTTTTCTGCCTGGCCACCCATGAGTTGACTCTGAAAATCTTGTCAATCTGCCAATTCACCTCGCCCTTTGGTATCTCCAACAGCTGTGCCAGCGCTTCTCCTAACTTCTCCCTCAAGGTTTCTTGTTTATCTTCTTTCACCCCTCTAATTCTCACTGTATACTCCATTTCTCTGTATTGAAAAAGAGTTACATCCACTTCTGACCGCTCTATTCTTTGCTGGGCCAAATCAAGCTTGCTGCTCAATACCTCAGTAACTTCCTTAACATCTTCAATCTTACAGTCAAGATTTTCAACTTGGGATGCAAAAAGTATATCTTCCCTGATAACAACATTACGTGCTGCCAGTTCTTCTGTAACTGTTTGAATTTTAGTATCTATCACAGCAGTAAGATCGTCTGTCACCATTTGAATTCTATTGTCTAGCACAGCTGTGAGTTTATTCTCTGTGGCAGTTAATGCTCCTTGAACAACCTGCTGGATCATTTCAATTGTTAAAGGCTGTGTCTGTGTCTCCTGCATTTTAGGCACATGAGCAGGAGAACTTCCAGCACTGGATGTGCCTTTTGTTGAAACTGTTTTAACAGGGAGAATTTTTGTAGCCATTTTGAGGGGAGTTTACTGTTTCCCTCCTCCCTCTTCTACTTGTTTCCTTTCTTTCTTTCCTTCTTCCTTGGTTTATATTTATATTTTAACTTTAATTAAATAGCAGCCAAATAGTTCAAATCTTATTCTTAAATTCCAACAAACAGTTGTTAAAGAAAAATCCTCCTTCTAGCTGTTCTTTAGCCTTAAAATCTCAAAGCAGTCAAAGAGGCTCTTCCGGTGCTCAAATAACTTTCACTTTTCACACCCACTTAAGCCTCAATCACCATTTTTAAATTGAAACTTCTGAAGGAAGCAATCCACAATTAAAATGAAGTTAAGTTCAATACTTGCAAATTTAAGTCCTTCTGGCTGATCCCGTCTGCAATTGTTATGAAAGTTGTTATTGCTGGAAAAAGTCCTGCAGATGCGGTTGCGGCTTGTGGCTCTGTAGAAACAAAGGCGTTCCCGGTCTGGAGCGCTTGGCTGGCTTCTGGGGAACTCAAGCCTTTCACCCCCACAGAAATCCTTCTGGGGGGCTTTGGCGAGTTCTACCCCCACCAGCCAGCTCTTCGCTTCTCCCTTTTGCCCAGGGAGAAGTTTTCAAACCTCCCGGCAGCGTTGGATTGCTGCACGGGGGTTTTTACAATACCGCGGAGCGGGCACGCTAATTAAGGCGCCGTTCAGGCTCACGGAGCCGCCGGAAGTCCCAGTAAAGGGAAAATATTTGAGGGTGTAGTAGACTAGTCCCTCTTCTTCTCTTCTCGCTATCTGTAATACAATTGCTCTGAGAAAGGATCCTAAGAGTGAGGGATGAGAAGAAGAATAGAAAATAAACCTACTTAAAGATTTAATATATTCGGTATTGCATGCAGAAATATAACACAGAAATTGTTAAGTAACCAAGACGCAAAGAATTGCTGTAGGGAAAAGGCATACTGAGAGGGTAATTCATGGAGTCAAATATGGAGCCTGGTTGGTGGTGGGAAATAAATAGGAAGTAGATTAAGGATACATTAATGGCAATGAGTGGAAAAGATGGTTATTCAGCCACATCTCCTAAGCTTTGCCTTGAGGGTAGGAGCCTAGTTCTGTGGACTATAGGTGATCCCTTCCCCTTTGAATGGTCTTGCTAGAGGACCTCATAAAAGATGAACATGCAAAATTATAAATCAATTAACTGCATGTACACTAAATTGTAAGCTGTCCAAGTGAGACTGAAAATGGTAAAATTGGCAGCTCTGGAAAGAAATGAAATCAATATTAATAATGTAGGTTTTTGCTCAAATACCACAGAAAGAAGTTAATGAGGACACTCTGGAAGTCAGTTGCATCTCTAAAACTGCCTTGAAACCTCAAAATAATGTTGAACTCCTGCGATTACCCCAGAAAAGTACCTTGTATAACGAGTGGGCACAGCAACGGTAATAAGGAAACCTCAGATACAAACTGACTTGGTATTTGGTAATCAAGTTAAGTAAGGGAAAGAGTAATAAAATAAATGGGGACTATTACTTACATTGAATAGAAATAATTGAGCAGTGTTTGAAAAGAAGCTGCCTACATTTCTGTATGAAGAAGTTGGTATTGTTCAGCTGCTGTTAGAAAGGCATTTGAATTGACCTGGACGTTTATTTATTATTCATGCTGATGGCTTTTTGTTGTTTGGGATTAATGGTTAGGCTTGAGAGAAGTTTTTCCCCCAGTTATCTCAGTTAACTTGCCACATGGAAAGTTAAGCCATGATACAACCTGCCCAAATGTGTGGACTGTTTTCTTCTGTACTGAGCTTCATGATTCCATACAGTTTCCTGCTGAGACATATATTTTAGTATTGACAATTATTTCTTGGGAATTTGGCTTGGTAATCTCACTGATGTCATATAGGAAATAGATGAAGGTGATTCAATAAGTATTTTGTGTCTAGCATTTTTATTCTCTTGTGTCTTTTATCATTCAAAACATGGAATTTAGTGCAGATTTTAATGAGGACATTTCACATATCCTGCTTCCAATCCGTAATCCCTGAAAGATACTTTTAAATGAAGCAAGTTAATCTCCTCTTGCAATAATCTCATGCAATGAGATGCAACACAACACAATGCAACGTAACACAATCCAGTCCAATCAAAGCCAATCGAATCCAATTGAAGCCAATCGAATCGAATCCAAGCCAATCAAAGCCAATCAAAGCCAATCGAAGCCAAACCAACTGAAGCCAAGCCAAGCCAAGCCAAGCCAAGCCAAGCCAAGCCAAGCCAAGCCAAGCCAAGCCAAGCCAAGCCAAGCCAAGCCAAGCCAAGCCAAGCCACTCCCAAACCTACCACTGTTTATATGGTACATCAGTTGTCAATATCAGTATTGTCTGAAATAAAATAACAACAATCAAAGTAAAACATTCATCTTAATTAGCAAAATTCTACCCAACAGTCACATTTGTAATTTTTCTCATCTGAATAAATGCCTCTCCTGGCTACCAGATCAAGTAAATTGAGAACTCTCTAGCTTTCAGTAAAAATATAGCATAAACATCTTTTGGGGTATTCACAATATTTTGCATTGAGTCCATTAGCAACATTTTATGAAAATCTGTATGCAGGTGATAGTACAGAAAAACACAGAGGCTACACTTTCAGCTGTTTGCTTTTCCTTCCTTGAAGTGGACAATAATAATTCTCATAGGAAGTAGATTAAGGATACATTAATGGCAATGAATGGAAAAGGTGGTTATTCAGCCACATCTCCTAAACTTTGCCTTAAGGGTAGGAGCCTAGTTCTGTGGACTACAGATGATGCCCTCCCCTTTGAATGGTCTTGCTACAGGACCTCATAAAAGATGAACATGCAAAATTATAAATCAATTAACTGCATGTACACTAAATATTAAGCAGTCCAAGTGAGACTGAAAATGGTAAAATTGGCAGCTCTGGAAAGAAATGAAATCAATATTTAGTAATGTAGATTTTTGCTCAAGTACCACAGAAAGTAGTTAATGAGGACACTCTGGAAGTCAGTTGCATCTCTAAAACTGCCTTGAAACCTCAAAATAATGTTGAACTCCTGCCATTACCCCAGAAAAGTACCTTGTGTAATGAGTGGGCACAGCAACGGTAATGAGGAAACCTCAGATACAAACTGACTTGGTATTTGGTAATCAAGTTAAGTAAGGTAAAGAGTAATAAAATAAATGGGGACTATTACTTACATTGAATAGAAATAATTGAGCAGTTAATTAATAGCCAAGTATACAATTTTTCCCAGGATAAACATGTTTGCATTTGGTCTCTATCTTTCAGGTTTTTTGTCAATCTGTCTGCTTCCTCACAGTCCAAAATCTTCTTTATTATTGCTTCATCCGATGAGATATTTTTATCTTTCCAAAATTGGGCAAATGCTAATCTCGCTGCAGTAATAATATGTAGTATGAGGTACCACAAGTCTTTTTTTACATTTTCCGATTTGGAGCCGAGCAAGTATTTCTCTGGTCGCAATTCAATCTCTTGATTTAAAATCTCTTTAAGCCATTTTTTAATTTTCTCCCAAAATTTAAACATTCAGCAGACTGTCCAGTAAACATTCTTGCCAATCTGTCTGGTGGGAGATGCCATCTGTATAGCATTTTATAAAGATTTTCTTTATATGTAGTAGATACTACCAATTTCATATTCTCCCACCAAATCTCTTGCCATTTTTCCAGGTGAATTGGATAGCCAAAATTTTTCTCCCAGGAAATCATCGTGTCCTTTATTACCTCTTCACCAATCTCTATCCTCATTAACAGTTTATAACATTTAGAGATCATGCCCTTTTCCTGACCCATTAAGATTTTATCTAACTCCTGCAGGTCAGCATTTATGCCTTTTCTATCTCGATCTCTTTTATATTTTGATTGGACCTGCAGGTAAGTCGACCAATCCAATTGCAATCCCTGAGAGTTCAGCTCCTGTTTTGACTTTAGCTCTCCTCATGCATTCAGCAGATCTTTATACATTATTTTTTTCGCAGTATTAAATAATTTGTGATATGTTAAAGCTTCCAAAGGTGATATCCAACATGGTATTTTAATGTAATATTTTTTACTAATCTTCTCCCAATTCCAAATTAAAATGTTCCTTATATAATGCCGGGTGAACCATTTGCTTTGTGATGTGTTATTCCGCCAAAGTGCTATATGCCAACCTTGTCCTTCTATCCTAAGAAGACGATTATTACTTAAGGTGATCCATTCTTTGACCCAAACTAATAAAGCGGCTGAGTAGTAATTCTCCCAACATGGTAAACCCAGACCCCCCCTTTCTTTTATCTCCTGCATCATTTTCTTTTTAATCCGCGGTTTTTTCCCCTGCCACATGAATTTAGTTACCGCCTGGTTTAGATCCATAAAAAAATTTTCAGATAAGTTCGCTGGAGCAGTTTGAAAAAGAAAGTTAAACTTCGATAAGACATAGGATTTTATTGTTGCTATACATCCCAAGAGTGATAATTGAATTTTACCCCACTTATCAAGATCTTTTCTTATTTGGCTTAATAATTTAATATAATTATTCTCCTGAATGCTCGAGCATTTACACGTTAACCAAATTCCCAAGTATTTGATTTTACTGACTACTCTAAGTCCTGTTACTTCCTCTAAATCCTGCTTACCTTTCTCTGAGATATTCTTGCTTAGTATATTTGTCTTCTTTTTATTAATTAACAGACCTGCTACAGCCCCAAATTCCTCAATTTTCTCTAACAAGGATAGACAAGATTTTATGGGATCTTCCAAAATAAAGGCCATATCATCTGCAAAGGCCTGGGTTTTGTATATCTGATCTCTAATTTTAAGGCCTTTTATTTCTTCCTCATTTCTTATTTTACGCAGTAAAGTTTCTAACGATAATATAAAGAGTAAGGGGGAGAGAGGGCAGCTCTGTCTTGTACCTTTACCAATAGGAAATTCTTCCATCAAATCACCATTTATCATTTCATTTTTCATTTATTTCATTTATTTAGATTTATATACCGTCCTACTCCCGAAGGACTCAGGGCGGTGAACAGGCACAGAATAAAATACATAGATACAAAAGTTAAGATATAAATAAAACCAAATTAAATAGTTTAGCCCAAGACAATTAAAAACCCAATAATTTAAAAGCAGATTAAAATTTCAATTTAAAAGAATATAAAAGAAAAGGGGAGAGGGTTAGGCTTGCTGAAATAGAAGAGTCTTAAGCACACGGCGGAAAGTGCGCAGATCCGGGATCCTCCATATCTCCGGGGGGAGCTGGTTCCAGATAGAGGGTGCCCCCACAGAGAAGGCCCTCCCCCTGGGGCCACCAGTCGACACTGTTTGGCTGACGGCACCCGGAGGAGCCCCTCTCTATGAAAGCGTATCGGTCGGTGGGAGGCTGTTTGTGGTAGTAGGCGGTCCCGTAAATATTATCAACAGTCTGGCAGTTTGTTTAGAATAAATGGCTTTAATTGCATTTAGAAATCTTTGTCCAAAGCCCATGTGTTCTAATTGTAATAGTATAAACTCCCAATTGACCCTATCAAATGCCTTCTGGGTGTCTATAAAAACTAAGGTGACCGGCTTGTCTGGATGGTTTTCGTAATATTCAAGTACATTTAGCATAACTCTCAAATTATCACGTAATAGTCATGATGGTAAAAACCCGTTTTGATTGGTATGTATAAATTCATTTAAAAAGCCTTTTAATCTATTTGCTAGGATTGCTGTAAATATTTTATAATCTGAGTTCAGGAGGGATATTGGTCTATAGTTTTTTATATCTGCCAGAGGGGGAATCTTCTTTAGGTATTAAGTTAATATTGACCTCCCTCCATGAATGGGGAATTTCTGCTTTTCCAAGCACTTCATTAAATAAATCCTTCATGTGTTCCCCCATTACCTCAAACAATGTTTTATATAACTCAGCCGGGAGTCCATCTGTGCCCGGTGTTTTTAAATTCTCCTGCTTCTTTACTGCTTTTTCAATCTCTGTTAAAGTAATTTCCTCTTCCAGAATTTCTTTTGTCAAATTAGATATCCTAGGTAAGTCTGAATTCTCTATATAATTTTTCATCTGGCCTGCTAAAATCTCCTTCTTGCTATATAATTCCTTATAGAAGTCAACTGCAATTCTTTCTTTCCCTCCCTTATCTTTTATTAAATTCCCACCCTTATCTTCTAATTGTTCGATTCGTCTACTCTGTTTCTTCTTTTTTAGCCTAAATATAACCATCTTCCTAATTTGTTGGCTGACTCAAAATGTTTCTGCCTTGCTGCCTTTATCTTATCCTTCATCACGTCCAGATCCAATAGATGAGGTTGGTGTTTCAACAGTATTATCTGTTTTTTTGCTTCAATAGTCAGTGGGTTATGTTGCAGTTGTTCCTCAGCCTTTTTTAATTTACTTAATATCCCACCCCTATCTTGTTCTTCTTTTTTACATTTAATAGCCATGTGTTTAATGATAAGACCTCTTATAAAGATCTTGGCAGCATCCCACACTATTTGAAGAGGCATTCCTGGTGTCCTATTTTTTTGAAAGAAAAAGGTCAGTTCTGTCTTGAGCTTTTGCGTAAATTCAGATTCTTTCAAAATCTCCGGTCTTATCATCCATCTCTTCCTATTTTTCCCTTCCTTCTTTAAGACAGCTAATACTGGGTTGTGGTCCGCCCAATCATTCGGCATGATCTTAACCTCTATCGCTTGAGAGCTAAGCTCTTGCGACATCCAAATCATGTCCAACCTGGACCACGATTTATGCCTGGGAGAATAATAAATAAATTGTTCAACCGTCGAATTGTGCTCACGCCAAATATCTTTGAATCCCAATTCATCCCTCATTTCATTTCAAATGGCTGGTAAAGTCCTCTTATCTTGTCCTCTATTTTTCCCTTTTGGGTTTTTCCCTGTTTTATAATCCCATGTCCTATTGATTACTGCATTGAAATCGCCTAAGAGACTTACTTGCTCATATTCCAAATCTCGAATTTCCTGTCGTACTCTCTGAAAGAAAGATCCCTGTTTGATATTAGGAGCATAAATTCCTATTAATAATACCTTACTCTGCAATAATTCCACCTCCAGTATTAACATTCTTCCTCATCTGAAAAAAGTTGTTTCAGCGAGAGATGTTCCTTTACATAAATTGCTACTCTTTTCTTTCTCTCCTCCGTGGCTGCTATAAATAATTTCCCTGCTTTTGGACATTTCAATAAGTTCAATTGAGATAACTTAATATGAGTTTCTTGCAAACATGCTATAGCCACTATGGCTTTAACAATTTTTGATAGGATACATCTTCTCTTTGTCGGAGCATTGAGGCCATTGACATTCACCATCAATAGTCTCACTCCTTGGTCCATTTTTATCTATTAATCCCTTTAGATTTTGCTGTCAGGCAAGTCTCTATTCTGTACTCTTCTACTCCTCCTTCCCCCTTCCTCCCATCTCGTTTCCCTTTCCCATGATATACTTGTGTTCCTCTCTCACTTCTCCAATCATCCTTCTGATCTCTCTGGTCCTCTTTTACTGTTTCTTTGTCTCTTTCATGTTTGCTAAGTCCAAAAGTTTTTTCACAGGAGTCCTGAGCATCTTGTATATTCTCAATTTTAACTTTCCGGTCCTGCCATGTCACCAGGAGCCCTTCAGGGAGCAACCATCTATATGGCGCATTATGTTTCCTCAATAACTGAAGAGTTATTGATGCAGGGAAGGTAAGTATGGGAGAAGCATTTTTAAAGTATATAGCAGGAGTGAATGGCTTCATTCAGGATGAGTCCCCTGGAATGTGGCAAATTGATCTGATAACCTCTCCACTACTGAAGAGCCATTTTAGTTTGTAATTATTCTTTGCTTTGGAAAACAGGGAGGCAAAATAATGCTATTCTCCCATAAAACTAGCAAAACAATAACAACAACAACCCAAAAACAGTGACGCAGTTTCTATCTGAATTAGGGGTTTTATGTCTGTATGTGTGATATTTGTGTGTGATTGCAGTATTCATTTCTACATCTAATATTGGAATAAATTGTTGATCAGTAACTTTTCTGGAAAAAAATATTGTTGGAATATCCATGGGGAATTCTATTCTACTCGAACTCCACTCTCTTCCACAATCAAGAAGCTATAGTAGCTTGAAGCACCTAGAAAGACAATGCTTAGAATTGGCTCTGCGTACTGGCAATTCATGATAGAACAATTGCAGATAATGGATTTTGGGGAGAGATTTATAAATACTATAAAAACAATTTATGACAATTTGCTAAGATAATGATAAATGGAGAAATGACAGAAAATATTAGTATTACGAAGGGTACAAGACAAAGATCTCCCTTATCCCTGTTGCTGTTTATTTTGACTTTAGAAGTCCTAAACAGAAATATTAGGTGAAATGAAGAGATAAAAGGGATGAAAATTAAAAAAGAAGAGTACAAATTACAAGCTTTTTTCTGATAATTTAGTATTCATATTAGAATAACCTCAAACAACAGGCCCTAAATTATTAGAATAAATAGAAAGTTATGGGAAGGTCTCTGGTCTAAAAATAAATAAAGAAAAATTGCAAATTTTGGTAAAAAATATTACAGAAAAACAAAAAAGAGATAAAAGACAAATTAGATATACAAGTTGGGAAAAAAGTAAAATATTTAGGAGTCTATTTAACGTCAAGATGTGCAACAATAAAAGAGGATAATTATTATAAATTAAAAGAACAAATTGAGAAAAGTTTGGAGAAATGGAAAAATCTTTAACTGTCATTTATAAGAAGAGTCGCAATAATAAAGATTAACATTTTACCAAGACTATTATTTTCATTCCAGACAATACCGATAAAAATTGAGAAGACTTATTTTCAACATCTTAATACAATAGCAAGGAAATTTATATGTCAAGGGAAAAAAGCAAGAATAAGTATAAAAATGTTACAGGATACGAGACTACATGGAGGGACTGCCAAACTGGGAATTATATTACCAGGCAGCAGCATTGACTTGGATGAAGGAATGGGTTGAATTAAGAAATATAAGATTATCAACACTGGAAGGTCACAATTTACAATTGGGATGGCATGCATTCCTATGGTATGGTAGAAGCAAGATAAATACAGTATGTACTTTCATAGACATTATATAAGGAACACATTGTTATTGGCATGGGAGAAGGTTAGAGACAAATATTATGTGAAAATACCAGTATGGTTATCAACAATGGAAGCATTAATACACCCAAATATTTTTAATTTTAGAAATATTGTTAGATACAAGGAGTTATTAACAGATAAGGGAGAATTGAAAGGGAAACAAGAACTGGAAAAACAGGGTATTGAGATGGATTGGTATATGTACATGCAAATACAAACAAGATATGAAAAAGATGCTAAATTACATGGTTTTTACTTGGAAAAGACAGAGTTGGATAGGATACTCACAGGAAAAGAGGATAAATTAATTTTAAAAAATTATAATGTTTTATTTGGCATTGAGTTAGAGGAAGAACAAGTAAGGGAAGCAATGATAGCTTGGGCAAAAATTTTTGGATATTCAGTTGATTTAGACAAATGGCAAGTGTTGTGGGAAAGGAATTACAAACTAACAATGTCCACTGCATATAAAGAAAATCAATATAAAATGTTTTACAGATGGCATATGCCTCCTGAGAAACTGGTAAAATGTTTAAAGATAAATCAGCTAAATGTTGGAAATGTCACCACCTATCAGGATCTTATTATCATATGTGGTGGACATGCCCAGAAGCGAAAAACTATTGGAATAAAATTAAGACATGGTTGGAAGAAATGACACAACGTATTGATTTAAAACCAGAGCTGTTCCTACTGGGTATTCTACCAGAGAAAACTAGCAAAGAAAATACTTATTTGATTATACATGTAATAACAGCTGCAAGGATTGTTTTTGCGTAAAATTGGAAAGCAGAGATAATACCCTTGGAAGGAGAAGTAATTAAAAAAAATTATACTGTGCAGAAATGAATAGATTAACTTTGATGATTAAAGAAACAGAGGATTCAGAATACTTTAAGATATGGGATCAAATTTACTAAAAGTTAGAAAAGAAATACAGACAAGCAAATTAATAGCTATGTAAGATTATACCATTTTCTTACATAGCTATTATAATTATGGTATATACTTGGTATATAATTATGGTATATAATTATACCATTTTCTTACATAGCTATTAATTTGCTATTAATTCTAATTATACCATTAGAATAGTGTACTTTTGGAGAAATATAATAGATTTGGTGAAAACGATGACAGAAGAAGCAACAAAAAAAGAAGTCACGGAGAAAACGCCGAGATGTCACACAGAAGGGATGATGTATTAAATGTTTGTTTGTGTATAAAATTTTAAAAGAACTTTTATATATATAAAAAGAATTGGCTCTGTGTTTAATGCCATCTGAACTGCTGATGAAACACTCTTATGCAAGATTTTATCTTCAAGGAAAGCAGCGAGCTGGCATATATTCCATAAAGTGGGAAGGGTTTTGTCTGATGGGTTATGCTGTGTGTAGAAGTTCAGAAGAAAGGCTAGGAAAATGATGCAGTTTAAATGATTTTTATTATTTTATTTTATTTATTTTATTGGTTTGATTTATATGCCGCCCTTCTCCAGAGACTCAGGGCGGCTTACAATGCATTAAGCAATAGCCTTCATACTTTTGTATATACCTGCTTAGTAGGGCTTTCGGCCCCTCCTAAGCGGTGTTCTTTTTTATACAAAGTCAGTTTATTGCCCCCACAATCCGGGTCCTCATTTTACCTACCTTGAAAGAATGGAAGGCTGAGTCAACCTTGAGCCTGGTGAGATTTGAACTTGCATTAATTGCAGGCAGCTGGTGCTACTTAACAGCACTTTAGTCTGCTGCGCCACCAAGGCTCTTGGTGGCGCAGCAGATAATGTATGATACATTTGATAATGTATCAAATGCATATGCCACTGATTCCCAGCAGCTTAGAATCAAACAGGAACAAGAGGATACTTAGATAAGAGATGCAGAAGGAGCAATGCAATCATAATTCCAATGAAAATTATGTCCATGGTAAATTCATTCAGAAAAGTTAAAAGAAAAAAAAAACTTCAATACAAATCAGTGAACCAAAAGCTCCATCAGTTATGGTCATCAACTACCAAAGGCCTTCTCAAATAATTCTGTCTTTACTACTTTCCAGAAATCCTACATCCATCTTTCTGGAAAGCTATTCTGTTTCATTTCCAAAAAGCTGCATGTCCTCATCTCAGCCTTTTGAATCTTGCAATCATTCAGGACAACCAGGTTGTTACTTTGAAGATACCCTGTTGTGAAACCACATCTGGTCTTTTAGGTGAAAATTGCACTTGGCAGCTTAATTGCAATTCATGTAAGGGTTTAAGCTCAGTTTTGCTGCTGATAGTCAATAGGTGATAACAACTGAATTGCTACAGCTCAATTGTGCACCAACTGAAGGGTCCAAAGGCAGTCTCATATACTGGTAGTCCTCAACCATAATGGAGTATGCCCATTACAGTACTTGCAATTATTAAGTGAGGCTTCCACATGATTGCCACACTCAACAACCACTGTCACAACCCTCCCAGGTGTAGCCATTGTACAAATGGAGTACAAGAGCTGCCTGCAGAAAGAAGTCAGACAGCTCCCCCCAATGGCCTGAACCAGCTCCCAGGGCTGGAGGAAGAGAGACTGGATCCCTCCACAAGGGACCATTTTTACCCAGTCCCCTTGAGAGCAAAATGCTGCTTGCCAGTCTCTCCTTCAGGGAGCTCTTTTGCTTTCAGTGAGGCTGAGCAAACAAGTGCCTCTGTGAGAGATATTTTTCCTGCAGCTTCTTTGAGAACAAAATGTGGCCTGCCAGAGAGAGCTTTGGGACCTCAATTTCCATTCTCAAGCACAGACAGGAAATTCCCTGCCCTGTATGATCTAACTCTGCATTTTCAAACTTTCTGCCTGGAAAGCCATTCAATGCTGTATTTTTGAAAAGTGAAAGGGCTTTTTTCCAGCCAGTGTCTTCAGAGACTGATAGGGCTCCTTGGAGGAGAGACTGTACCCCACACTTAGGGCAAAATCAATTTGGCAGGCAGCCCATTCACTCTCAAAGAGATTAGCTGAAAATGGTTTGTTGCCCATTGGCTTCTGATGGACCTTTTTCAGTCAAAATCAGGAATCAGAGGAAATTCTGTGGCAGTTGCTTAAGAACTTCCATCCTGGCTTCCCTGTTGATTTTTTAGGAAGCTGGCAAGGAAGATTACAAATCGCAAGCACTTGATCACAGAGGGCTTGGTAACTTGTTGTATGTGAGAATAGGTTCCCCAGAACCCAGATTGCAATCAGGTGATTTTGGGGATGCTGCAAGTTCAGATGTGTGCATGGGGGTTAAGTATCTTTGTTCAGTGCTGTTGTATTTTCATATGGTTGCTGAACAAATAATCATCAGTCAAATACTATCTATAATGCATATTTAACTTATATGCAGTGTACATATGTAAAATGCTGGGCTGGATGAGTCACAAGCTGGAATTAAGATTGCCAGGAGAAACAGCAACAATCTCAGATAAGTAGATGATACCACTTTAATGACAGAAAGCAAAGAAGAACTAAAGAGCCTCTTGATGAGGGTGAAAGAGAAGAGTGCAAAAGTTAACTTGAAACTCAACCTTAAAAAAACTAAGATATCACTTATCACATATCTGGTCCATTCACTTTCTGACAAATAGAAGTGGAAGAAGTGGAAGCAGTGACAGATTTTATTTTCTTGGGCTCCAAAATCACTGCAGGCGGTGACTAGAGCCACAAAATGAAAAGATACATGCTCCTTGAGAGAAATGCTATGGCAAACCTAGACAGTATATTAAAAAGCAGACATTACCTTGCCGACAAAGGTCTGTATAGTTAACTCTATGATTTTCCAGTAGTAATGTATGGCTGTGAGAGTTGGACCATTTGGCTGAGTGCCAAAAACTTGATTCTTTTGAATTGTGGTGTTGGAGAAGACTTTTGAGAGTCCCTTGGACTGCAAGGAGATCGAATCAGCCAATCCTAATCGGAAAAGACCCTGATGTTGGGAAAGATGGAAGGCAAAAGGAGGCATATTGTCTCCTTGGAGCAAAAATAAAAGATTTAACTGAGAAACTTATTAAAATAATCAACCCCATAATTACTATCCCTTTCTTCTATATGTGGAGACCAATGACACAACACTGAATCCAAAAATAATAAGAGATTGCAAGCAGCTTTGGAAGAAAATTAAAGAATTAGGATATCAAGTGGTGTTTTAATCTATATTTCCAACAAAAGGCCAACATCCCATAAGCAAAGGATTTTAGAAACAAACCACTGGCTTAAAAACAGGTGTCATCAAGAGAACTTTGGTTTCCTAGACCATGGTCTGCATTGCCTACATGAAGGGCTACTGACAAGGAATGGAGTCGACCTCACAAGAACTGGAAAGAATATATTCAGAAAACAATTGGCTCATTTTACTAGAAGGGCTTTAAACTAAAATTGAGGTGGTAGGGGGGCCAATATTCAAGACCTTTAGAATCTGATTCCAAGCAAAAACCACTAGATAACCAATTGTATAAGAAGGTAGGGAATAAAGAGGAAGAAGAAGAAGAAGAAGAAGAAGAAGAAGAAGAAGAAGAAGAAGAGGAAGAGGAAGAAGAAGAGGAAGAAGAAGAAGAAGAAGAAGAAGAAGAAGAAGA
>WNWU01013332.1:498489-511603 GCA_012654045.1 Ptyas mucosa | reverse complement strand
AAGAAGAAGAAGAAGAAGAAGAAGAAGAAGAAGAAGAAGAAGAAGAAAACACAATGAAGTAGAGAGCGATGGAAAGGATGGAAAACCCAGATACAAAGTACGAGATATAGGAAACATACCCAAGATCCATAAGGGACTCAAATGCCTATACATGAACGGTTTAGGGAACGACAAGGTGAACCTGAAGTACTAGTACATGAAGGTAATTATGACATAGTTGCCATTACTGAAACATGGTGGGATGAAACTCATGACTGGAATGTACTGATGGAAGGATACAAACTATTCAGAAGAAACTTACCTAACAAAAGAGGAGGTAGAGTTGTATTATATATAAAAGATCACTACATCTCTACAGAAATCCACAAAACCAAGGATGAAAACCTTCTAGAATCCATATTGGTCAATATAAAAGGAAAAAAAGAATGACATTGCTATAGCCACCCAAATAAACAGAAGAAATAGATGAACTTTTTACTTAACAAGTAGCAAATGTAATGGAAATAGTAGTAATCGGAGACTTTAACTACCCTGATATCAACTGGGAGACAAACTCTGCAGCAATTGGGAGATCAAACAGATTCCTAACCAACTGACAACTTTGTCAACTAAAAGGTAGAGGATGGAACTAGGGGAAAAGCTATACTAGACCTAACTCTTACTAATAAAGAAAAAGTGATATAGGGAGTTGAAATTGCCAGAATATTGGGCAAGAATGACCACATCATATTGTAATTCAATATAATGCAAATGCAAGTAATAGAACATAATACAGCCAGTGTCTCAAAATTTAAAAACAGCTGATTTTGACAAACTCAGAGAGAGCCTGAGAAAAATTCCATGGATGAAAATCCAAAAGGGGAAAACAAGAAGCATGGGAAACTCTGAAAAATATGATCATAAAAGGGGATGACAGAAAACGAGATGACTAGTTAGTGCCGTTGACATAAACTCCATTTGTGCAAGCTCCACGAGATAATGGAGAACAGGGAGGGTGTGGTGCACTTTCAAAGACAAAGAGTTCTTGTGCATAGGGAATTTAGACAAAAATGTTCCTTCTCCATTTCTTTACAATATCTTTAACTCCAAAGTCCAAATGTGAATGATCCACTATTACTTTATGCAGATAATTCACCCATTGTGTCAGGAACCACAACCATATGCCCTTAACACCTTAGCATGCTAAAACCAGCTTGTGATAAATGATCAGAAAATCAAAATAACGGTATTTGCTAAGATATCCTGGAAGCTCCAATGGATAATAGGGAATGAAAGGATTGAGTAAGGGAGGGTTTTTCAATATTTGGGTGAGATATTTTAATACATTGATTATGTGGTTTTACAGGCCTGGTAAAGCACTTCATCCATTGTCATGTTTTTCCCACAGGAAAGATCGAGAATATACTCCTGTCATTTCAAAACTAGTCTCAGCTAAATTGTTTTAAGATTGTCAGCAAAATGGTGCCCGCTGGGGCGACGCCGAGGGAAGCTAGCATGGCCATGCCTGAATTTTCTCGAACTTGTACAAACAGTCCTAGCCTGCTGTGGAGGAGAGAGTGCAAACCATCGATCTGGAGCTCGCTGGTTGGTGGCTTTATTGAAGACCGGAGAGTTAAGGGGGGGAAGAAGATCTGGGGGAGCCGGGAAGAGCTGGAAGATGGCGTGGATTATCCCACCCCCTTTTGGTCAGTCTCTACCCCCCTTCCCTTCCCCCCTTCTCTTCCCCTTTTCTTTTTTCGCCACGGCCTGGTTCGCGGGCGTGGCCTGGATTACTATCTCCCCAACCAGACTTTTTCTGCACCCGGACTTAAGAGCTCCTTGTATGCCCACAGCTGACCCCCGGCTTCCGGCAATTCCTTTCGGCCCTATTGACACTAACATCTACTTGCTGTGAGGAGAGATGTGAACCTGGGCGGGGGCATCAAGGGAGTCATCTTTGTTGCAGCTGCCATTGTATAAGATCTGCTGTCACCGGCCACCGTGAGAGGGTGTCTGGGTCATTGCTTTCTGGACAGCTGCCTGAGACTCCTCTCCACTGTCATGAGAGGACAGTGGAGTCCGATCTGACCCCTGCCGAAATGGTGAACTCTCTCCCCTGGACTTTTTCTTTAAATCATCACCAGGAATCCTTGGCCTCTTTCCATCTATCCCAGACAGACTTTTGGAACCTTTTTGGATAGACTTTGGAACTTAGATGTACACATCCGCTGATCTCTTCATACTGCGAGACTCCCCCCTCTCGCGGGCCTGGCCCTCTGTGTTATCGAGGGCCTATCTTGATGACGGGTTTTGGAACCCCGAGAGATGGCATGCAGCGAAGAGGGGGTTGAGGGGGTTTTTATCAAAATTTTTAAAGAAACTTTTAAGGGAATTGGGGAGGAGGGATGGGAATAATGATTTTTTAAGGGGAACCGGGAGGAAGACCGAAGGGTTTGGGGGGGGGCAAACCCTTTAAGGTTAAAGCCAAGCCCGGCACAGGGGGATGGTTTGGAGGGCGCAAAACAAGGGATTGGAGGGGGGCTGGAGGACCACCCGAAGGAGGAATTTGCCATCAGCATGGTAAATGGGAGGGGCAGATATGGTGGGAGTAGGGGACCATATCATATGCGGGGGGCGTGCACTTGCTGTTTGAGAGCAATTGCGCGCCCCGGTCCCCAAGACTCTACTCAGATATTCGGTGGCTTAGATACTCAGGACCTGGGCCTCCGGCTGATGCTATGCAATGCCAGGTCTGTGGTAAATAAGGCCCCCCTAATCTATGATCTTATACAAGAGGGGGGTGCGGACCTGGCAGCTATTACTGAGACTTGGTTGGGCCCGGAGGGGTCCCCCTGGTTGAGATATGCCCACCGGGTTTCAGAGCGTTCCATCAGCCGAGGGCCCAAGGGAGGGGCGGCGGGGTAGCGGTGATTATTAAAGAAGATCTCGGTGCGAGGGAATCTACTGTGCCACAGATAGCCGGATGTGAGACCCTCTTTGTGAGATGGGGCCTTGGGGTTCAGATGGGCCTGTTGCTTACGTACCTGGTTCCCTGCCACGTGGCAACGGCCCTGCCCGAACTGCTCGACGTGATAGCCGCGGTGGCAGTTGATACACCCAGGCTTATGGTTATGGGTGATTTCAATCTGCCATCCGTTGGTGAGACGTCTGAGATAGCTCGGGAGTTCATGGCTTCCATGACGGCCATGGACCTGACCCAGTTAGTTCATGGCCCCACTCACAGAGGGGGTCACACCCTGGACTTGATTTTTGTCTCTGGCCAGTGGCTGAGTGAGTCTGTTATAGGGGATATAGACATGGAACCCTTGTCATAGTCAGACCACTCGCTCCTTCGCCTAGATCTTCAAACCACTACACCCCGCCACAGGGAGGCGGAGCCGATAAGATGGGTCCTCCCCAGGCGCCTGATGGATTCTGATAGATTCCAGATGGAGCTTGGGCCATTTCCTGAGGTTCTGGCACACGACTCGGTCGGGGACCTGGTGGCGGCCTGGGATCGGGCCGCTAGCGGGGCCTTAGACCAAGTCGTGCCTTTGCGGCCTCTGACCCGGTGCTGATCCCTCATGGCCCCTTGGTTTACTGAGGAGCTGAGGGAGATGAAGCACCGGAAAAGATGCCTAGAGAGCGGTTGGAGGGCCAGTCTTGCCGAATCTGATCGAACACTGGTAAGGCTACATATTAAAGCCTACCTAGTGGCGATAAAAGCGGCAAAGTCTAATTACTTTTCCGCTCTTATTGCGTCATCAGAGAATCGTCCGGCGGCCCTGTTCAGGGTGACCCGCTCCCTGCTTCAATCGGGAGTGAGGGAGGACCCCCTGGAGGGCAGGGCTGAGGATTTCGGATGATATCTGTATGACAAAATCGCTCAGATCCGACGGGATTTGGACTCTGACTGGGTAGATCCGGGAGGGATGACGAGGAATAGTCTTGAGAGCGTTATCTGGGAGGAGTTTGACCTTGTGACTCTGGATGACATGGACAGGATTTTGGGGAGACTTAATGCGACCACATGTTTATTGGACCCGTGTCCCTCCTGGTTAGTACTGGCTTCCCGGGAGGTTACACGAGGCTGGCTCCAGGGAATTATTAACGCTTCATTGAGTGAGGGTTACTTCCCCGCCGCCTTGAAGGAGGCGGTGGTGAGGCCTCTCCTCAAGAAGCCCTCCCTGGACCCGGCAATATTGGCTAACTATCGTCCTGTCTCCAACCTTCGTTTTGTGGCGAAGGTTGTTGAGAGTGTGGTTGCATGACAGTTCCCACAATTCCTGGAGGAAACGTCCTATCTAGATCCGTTCCAGTCGGGTTTCAGGCCTGGTCACAGCACGGAAACGGCATTGGTCACGTTGGTTGATGATCTCTGGAGGGCCCGGGACCGAGGTTGTTCCTCTGTTCTGGTCCTATTAGATCTCTCAGTGGCTTTTGATACCATCGACCATGGTATCATGCTGCACCGGTTGGAAGAGCTGGGGATGGGGGGCACCGTTTTACGATGGTTCTCCTCCTTTCTCTCCGACCGTTCGCAGTTTGTGTTGACAGGGGGGCAGAGGTCGACCTCGAGGCCTCTCATTTGTGGAGTGCCACAAGGGTCAGTCCTCTCACCCCTTCTGTTCAACATTTATGTGAAGCCGCTGGGTGAGATCATCCGTGGTTTTGGGGTGAGATATCATCAGTACGCTGATGACACCCAGCTGTACATCTCCACCCCAGACCACCCGAACGATGCCCTTGAAGTGATGTCCCAGTGCCTGGAAGCTGTACGGATCTGGATGGGGAGGAACAAGCTCAAGCTCAACCCCTCCAAGACTGAGTGGCTGTGGTTCCCGGTTTCCCGATATAGCCAGCTGACGCCATCGCTGACTATCGGGGGTGAGTCTTTGGCCCCCGTGGAGAGGGCGCGCAATCTGGGAGTCCTCCTGGATACGCAGCTGTCCTTAGAGGAACATCTGACAGCTGTGGCCAGGGGGACCTTTTATCAGGTACGCCTGATTCGCCAGTTGCGCCCCTTTCTTGATCGGGATTCCGTGTGCACGGTCACTCACGCCCTCGTCACCTCTCGCCTGGACTACTGTAATGCTCTCTACATGGGGCTCCCCTTGAGGAGCACCCGGAGGCTCCAACTGGTCCAGAATGCGGCTGCGCGGGTAATTACAGGGGCTGCATGGCGCTCCCGCATAACACCGCTCCTGCGCGAGCTGCACTGGCTCCCAGTGGTCTTCCGGGTGCGCTTCAAGGTGTTGGTTACCACCTTTAAAGTGCTCCATGGCATAGGGCCCAGTTATCTACGAGACCGCCTTCTGCCACCGACAATCTCCCATCGACCCGTGTGCTCCCACAGAGAGGGTTTCCTCAGGGTGCCATCAGCCAAGCAATGTAGGGCCTTCTCTGTGGGGGCTCCTACCCTCTGGAATCAGCTGCCCCCTGAGATAAGAAGAATCCATGACCTCCGTGCCTTCCACCGGGCCCTTAAAACATTTTTCTTCCAACAAGCCGGGCTGGCCTAAGCGAAGCCTTTTAAATGATTTTAAATTGGGGTGTTTTTAAATTTTTGGGCCAAATTTAGATATTCTTTTTAATTTGTTTTTAATGTTTATATTATGTGTTTTTACTTGGCTGTACACCGCCCTGAGTCCCCAGGGAGAAGGGCGGTATAGAAATCTAAGATAAATAAATAAATAAAAAACATGTCTAGCCAAGTTATAAGTCAATGGAATTGTGCAAAGTGGTTTGATTGGAGTACTGCTCCTTACCTGAAAGTGCATATCCAATATCACCTTGAGGCTTGAAATTGGCCAAAACAGAGTTAAGAGTTTGGCTACACTATGTTAAATCTATATTTAGGTATTTTCACATTTATAGCCACTCATCTGATGAATGGGTATAAAAACCAAACTCAGAGCCTGAGTGGCGTAGGAGGCTAATGCCTCCTACTAAGGCGGCATTTAACATCCAGCTGCCTGCAATTACTGCGAGTTCGAATCTCACCACGCTCAAGGTTGACTCAGCCTTCCATCCTTTCTAAGGTAGGTAAAATGAGGACCCAGATTGTGGGGGCAATAAGCTGACTTTGTATAAATATACAAAAGTATGAAGGCTATTGCTTAACGCATTGTAAGCCGCCCTGAGTCTCCGGAGAAGGACGGCAAATAAATAAAATTTAAAATAAAAACAGTAGAAATAAATAACATGTAGATAACACAAGAGAGTGGCTAAAAACTCAGACATAATGGAGCCATCTTGAGGGCTTCCTTATCCCAAGGATTCCTACGCTTGCTGGAAATACGACTTCAGACATCTCCAGAAGGTTGATAGGGTTGAGGCCTGTCAGATGGAACCCATAATGTCTTTCCTACCTGACTTGATGGATGGACAGATATAATCAGGAAGAGGTGGTGCCTCCAATAACCGGGCTCCATACCCTGTAGGGCTTTAAAGTTGAACACTAGCACCCTAAATGTTCAATTTTTATGTGTTTTATTATTTTTATAAATTCAAAAGAAAAGCATTTTCCAATAGAAATACTTCTTTCTAACTAATTCCAAAGTATTATTTTAAATTTATCTGGATCTTTAATCAGTACATATTTTTGCTATTTTGCTATTTATTCAGTTCTGCTATTTTCTCTAGGAAAAAAAAGTCCTTAAAGTCTATGGAGATTCTCAATCATCTAGTTCATAGCTGTCCTAAAAGTGCTTTTTCAAAAGGCAACTGGGCTTTGGAGACATTTCACTTCTCATCCAAGAAGCTTCTTCAATGCTGACCAAATGGTGGAGGATGAAGGATTTATATTCCTTGCAGTGATCTGCTTGTTAGCATTCTTTCTAAGAATCACTGATGCCACTTGGAGGTTTCTCTGTATCCTCAGGGTCACCTGAATATTGCAAATGGGTGTAGAGCCTTCTTGGCAATGCTAAAAGGATTGTATTGCACTATAAACAGGAGACAGGTGGTGTCCTTAAACTTTTATTTAAAACTTATTTCACTAAGATTTGAAACTCACCCTACGCTGTAAAACCTGAGCTGTGATCAGTTTGTCATTTCTTCCCTCACCCTGGCAGTGAATGATGTCATCAATGTTTTAAAGTAGATGTGAATCTAGAATGGAGAGAATACCGATCCCTGTGAAACGCTGCATTTAGGTTGAGGATTGCTATATTCCAGTCAGACTGATTTCATCCTATCCAAAAATTTAAATCTTCAGGTTGGCAAGTGATTGTCTTAAGTCTTTACCACTTCTTCAATTTAGTCAAGCCTGGGTGGTTGTTAGAGAATGGCTGCTGGACATCAACTGTCTATCTCAGCACAGTTTAATTATTCCAAATGAAATCAGATAATTAAATCAATTCATTAAAATCCCTTTGCTAATTCAGATTGATTCAGGACCAGATTCAACATCCTTCCCTCAGTACTTCTATATAGGATATTTAGTTAGGTTCCTAGAGCCAGTCAACCCTGCCCTTGTGCTCAGGGTTCAGGATTTAATGTAATGTAATGTAATGTAATGTAATGTAATGTAATGTAATGTAATGTAATGTAATTTAATTTAATTTAATTTAATTTAATTTAATTTAATTTAAGATTCATAAACCGCCCTTCTCCCTGAGGATTCAGGGCGGTGTACAGCCAAAATTAAAAAACAAAGAATACAAACATTAAAAGCAATTAAGAGTATATATAAATTTGGCCCCATACATTAAAAGTAACTAACCAATTAAAACATTTAAAATTATTTTTAAGCCAGCCCGGCTTGCTGGAACCCAACTGGAATGGATCTAGATAAGATGTTTCCTCCAGGAATTGTGGAAACTGTAGTGCAACCACACTGTCAACAACCTTCGCCATAAAGCGAAGGTTGGAGACAGGACGATAGTTGGCCAATACTGCCAGGTCCAGGGAGGGCTTCTTGAGGAGAGGCCTCACCACCACCTCTTTCAAGGCAGCGGGGAAGTAACCCTCACTCAACGAAGCGTTGATAACACCTTGGAGCCAGCCTCGTGTAACCTCCCAGGAAGCCAGTACCAACCAGGAGGGACACAGGTCCAGTAAACATGTGGCCGCACTAAGTCTCCCCAAAATCCTGTCCACATCATCGGGAGTCACAGAGTCAAACTCTTCCCAGGTAACATTCTTATTTTATTTATTTAGATTTATATACCACCCTTCTCCCCGAGGGGACTCAGGGCGGTGAACAGCCAAAAGTAAAAAACATACATACAAAATTTAAAAGCCAAATAAAACCAAATTAAACAATGGCCCCGACTATTAAAAGCCCAATTAAAATATTAAAACCCCAAATATTAAAATATTTAAATTTTAAAATTTTAAAATTATTTTTACTGAAAAAGGGGAGAAATTAGGCCAGGCCTGCCTGATGGAACAGAAACGTTTTTAACTCATGGCGGAAGGCGCGAAGGTCCGGGATCATCCGTATCTGCGGGGGGAGTTCATTCCAGATAGTGGGTGCCCCCACAGAGAAGGCTCTCCCCCTGGGGGCCGCCAGCCGACATTGTTTGGCCGATGGCACCGGGAGGAGCCCCTCTCTATGGGAGCATACCGGTCGGTGGGAGGCTATTGGTGGTAATAGGCGGTCCTGCAAGTACCCGGGTCCTAAGCCTATTCTCAAGACTATTCCTCGTCACCCTGCCCGAATCTACCCAGTCAGAGTCCAAATCCCCCCAGATCTGAGCGATTTTGTCATACAGGTATTGTCCGAAATCCTCGGCCCTGCCTTCTAGGGGATCCTTCCGCACTCCCGGGTGAAGCAGGGAGCGGGTCACCCTAAACAGGGCAGCTGGACTATTCCCTGATGATGCAATAGAAGCGGAAAAGTAATTAAACTTTGCCACTTTTACCGCCACTAGGTAGGTCTTAATATGTGATCTTACCAGTGTTCGGTCAGATTCAGTGAGACTGGCCCTCCAACCGCTCTCCAGGCATCTTTTCCAGCGCTTCATTTCCCTCAGCTCCTCAGTAAACCAAGGAGCCGCACGGGATTGCCACCGGATCAGAGACCGCAAAGGCACGACTCTGTCCAAGACCCCACCAGCCGCCCGATCCCAGGCAGCTACCAGGTCCTCGGCCGAGTCATGTGCCAGATCCTCAGGGAATGGCCCAAGCTCCATCTGGAACCTATCAGGATCCATCAGGTGCCTGGGGCGGATCCAGCTAATTGGATCCGCCTCCCTGTGGCGGGGTGCAGTGGTTCAAAGATCCAGGTGAAGGAGTGAGTGATCAAACCATGACAAAGGTTCCATGTCTATATCCCCTATAACAAGACCACTCAACCACTGGCCAGAGACAAAAATCAAGTCCAGAGTGTGACCCCCCTGTGGGTGGGGCCATGAACTAACTGGGTCAGGTCCAAGGCCGTCATGGAAGCCTTGAACTCCCGAGCCATCTCAGACATTTCGCCAACGGACGACAAGTTGAACTCACCCATGACCAAAAGCCTGGGTGTATCCATTGCCACCGTGGCGATCACGTCGAGTAGCTCGGGCAGGGCTGTTGCCACGCGGCAGGGAGCCAGGTACGTAAGCAACAAGCCCATCCGAACCCCATGACACCATCTCACAAAGAGGGACTCACATCCGGCAATCTGTGGCACAGTGGTCTCCCTTGGACCTAGATCCTCATTGATAATAACTGCCACCCCCCCGCCCCTCCCCTGGGCCCTCGGCTGATGGAATCCTTCATGTGCTGCTACATTGAGCCTTTTATAACAATACCAGAAGTTTTGTCTTTCCTTTGTTCCCTTTTCCTTCAGATCAGCCTGAGAAAGTTTATCTTGACTTTCTTCTACTTAGATGGAATGGAGCTTCCACTTAAGAAAACGCTATCCCATATAATAGCCAGGTTTTGTATGACAGAGGCAAATGTTTGTAAACAATTGGTTTTAGGCATACATTGTTAATTAGTATTTGTATATTTTAATAAGTCTCTTCAGTGATCTATGATTCATACCTCAGATTTTAAGAATTTATAGGATAATTTTTGTCCAGGAGGTTAAATTATTTTGTTGTAAGTTGAATATTTTTATCCTTTTCTAAATTTAGGCACTGTAACAAAGGATAACTGGAAAGTGAGTGAGTGAGAAAATGAGTGAACAAGACTTGAGAGGGAGGAAAATTAGGAAGGTTCAGACTTGATATATGATTATCATGTTTCTTACACTTTTGTGTACATGCTGGTTTTGAAAATTATATTTTCACTTGTGCATATCATTACAGTAGAGAGCATCCCTTTATGAGTACAGTGTCCACAATAGTATTGTTGTGGCCCGTACGCGGCCTGTGCAGCTATTGGCTGATTCAGACAGCGAGGCGGCTGGTGTGGTGCTGCACCAGCAGCCTATGCAGCTGGCACTCGAGTCAGACAATGAGGAGGTTGGAGAAGATGCGGTGCCAGAGGCAGGGATTCAGCCAGGGCCTTCAGAACCTCCAGAAGCTCCCTTAAGTGAAGAGGACAAAGAGGAGGAGCCTCTTCTCAATGCACGGGTGCGCAGAGCTGCCAAAAGGCAGGAATGGCTCCTCAGGAGGAGATCTCCTCGAGAATAAGGCTTGGGGCTAATTGGCCACTCCCTTAGCCTATTTAAGGAGGAATGCCGACTGAAGCAATTTGCAGGGAACAACTTAGTTCACATACCTTTGTGTCTTGTATTGCTTATTTTATCAGCTTTCTGTAAATTGCTTCTGGGCATTCTGCCAACCATAGTAAGTTTTCCGTTATTATTCTTCGAATTCTTGGGAGCTGTTAATGCAATTAATTAATAGCCATTGTTGTAAAAGACTGGTTTTTTCAGTAAACTAAGGTTTGAACGGACTTTGTGTGTGCTGCGATCTTTGGGGTCTGTAACTGGGACAGAACAAGTATCCCTCATTTGGTTGGGCTCTCTCTTTCTCCCTCCCTCCTCTTTCGCTCTCCCTCTCCCTCTATTTCTGTGTGTGTGTTTGTCTGTGTGTTTGTTACAGATCCTACCTGATGCACTACCTGATAATTTTATTTTATTGTATTCTTTCTATTTGTTTTATGCTGGTGAGTAAAATTAATAGAATTTATCTGCAGTCTGTCCACTTAACAAACATAATGGTTCAGGAAGAGATATTTATCATGCATATTTTCTCTTGCTACATCTTCCATTCTTTTAAGAAGACCCAGCCTATGCTGATAATGAGTCAACAGACAAGGGCATTTTTATTCTAAGCAGTTTCACATGATATTTAGCTTGAAAAAAAACACAATCATAAGAGATTCTTAGGTATCAGTATAGGCTGGGTCTTGCATTTTCCATTGTGGGGTCCTAGTTAATAGTTAATGTTTAACTTTTGTTTTGTTTTACTTCTGCTCAAGCAATCACGTCAGCTGGAAGACCTCAATGGAAAAATAACCGCTTAAATAAATAAACAGATGGGGAAGAATGAGATTGTGTGATGTTAGGGCATAATTTGTGTTTGAAAGGGGAACACCTTCCACACTGAAATGTAGACAAAGAGATATGACACACAAACAGACAGACACATTCACATAGTCAAATGAATATATTGCTCCCAGGTCCCTCTTAAACAGTTGCACAATATCTGCAATGCTCATTGAGTTTTATTTGAAGGAATATCTGCCAAATTTTACTTCAATGCATAAATGTTTTCGAGTTTGATAGATAGCAATTTGATTCATGTAAAGAAAGATAAAGCGATAGCAGGCGGTAATCTCAGGTCATTAGCCATATCTTGAAGATGCCCAGGGTGGTAGATGGAGATGGCATTATTTTCCATAGAGCCTATAGAAATGAGATAAAATAATAGGTTGATCATAGTAAAGTTAAGGTAAATTCTGTCATCTGAACCTGAAAAGCTCTCCTGCCCTCCTTTCTGCCTTTGAAACACCTGTTCCTCCTCAGGTCAATGCCTTGAAATGCTTTGGAGTATAAACAAGGGTATCCCAAAGTACATCTGTGGCCTCTTTATTAGAGGAGTGTGTCAGGGTTCCAAGCAACATCTCCAATGAAAGAAGATGCCAAATTTTTCTTTAATGCATAAAAGTTTTCAAGAAAGATAAAGCAATAGCAGATGGTAATCTCAGGTTGTTAGCCATATCTTGAAGATGTCCAGGGTGGTGGATGGAGATGGCATTATTTTCCACTGAGGCTATACAAATGAGATAAAATAATAGTTTGATCATAATAAGTTTAAGGTAAATTCTTTTATCTGAATCTGAAAATCTCTCCTGCCCTTCTTTCTGCCTTTGAAACACCTACTCCTCTTCAGGTCAATGCCTTGAAATGCTTTGGAGTACAAAACAAGAGTATCCCAAAGTACATCTGTGGCATCTTTATTAGAGGAGTGTATACTTACGGTACACAGCATGTCCATTCATGTTTACAGTCCAATCTATGAATGTCCATGGTGTGGATTGGACAGACACGAAGGCAGCTTCCTCTTCGAAGCTTACAAATGAGTTGGGCATTACCTATGAAAAGAAAAAGAGTAGACAGGGGAATGATAAGTAAAAATCATTCTATTTGCTATTTAGATAGATATTTCCTTCTAAGACATCACTTCCTTCCACAGAATTGCAGGATTCCTATGAATTCAGGAAATTCTCTCTGACCAAGGAATCCATTTCTGCTAATCTCCCTTCAGCAGCCCCAATAGATCAAATATAAGCACAGGTGTTATACTTGGCTCGGAGTTGAATTGGCAGCTGTATCTATTAAGGTAATAGAGGAAAAAATCTGATTCACACCAATGAATCACCCTGAATGCCATCACTCTGCTTAACAAATAATTCCCACAACACTGTCAAATAATTTACTAAGACTGTATTACTATTATTCTTTTCTTCCTTACTAGTATCTATCTCTTTCCACTTATTACTATAACTATGTTTCTTGTATCTTTCAATTTATATTGTTTTTATTTGTTTCCTGGTACGATTTGATAGCTTAACCTTGACTATCACTAAGTATTGTATCTTTTTATTCTTGATGAATGTATATTATTCTCCTTATGTACACTGAAAGCATATACACCAAAAACAAATTCCTTGTGTGTCCAATCACACTTGGCCAATAAAGAATTCTATTCTATTCTATTCTATTCTATTCTATTCTATTCTATTCTAT
>WNWU01013332.1:420441-498479 GCA_012654045.1 Ptyas mucosa | reverse complement strand
ATTCTATTCTATTCTATTCTATTCTATTCTATTCTATTCTATTCTATTCTATTCTATCCTATCCTATCCTATCCTATCCTATCCTATCCTATCCTATCCACAAGCCAAACAGGGAACAAAAAGATCAAAACATCTTCCCACCAGCAACCAACATCCAGATGATCTTACATTAACACCAAGCTTAACATCAGACCAACAAACAAGAAGTAAACAATACTCCAATCAAGGAAATGCCAAAACAGTAAATAAACAATACAACCAAAAAACTCCCAAGACCTCTCCTACCAATACTAACAGGGCAGACCATGAGAATATAAATTGAGAGCAAATTCCATTCCTTACCAATGTTACTTAGTTTGGCAATGAAACAACTGTAAGAAAAAGGAGAAGCTGAGAGAATACCAGGGATGCCTTCTCCTATTTTACCACATCAGCCCTGTCAGTTTCTTTGTGCTGAGAAAAGTCCAAATTTACACAGCCACTTTTCACACCAAAGGTGGGACTAGAACAGTCTCCTGATTTCTAGCTTGGTGCTTTGACCAGTAGACCAAACTGGCTCTTTATTGTCCCTCAAACACTTCATAATGCTTTTTGCTGAGAATTTGGTAAACCAAAACTAAAATGAACCAACCAATAACCTACAACAATAAAACTTCCAATTAAGCTTTGTAGAGAATAGTGAATAATGAATTGGTTTTCCAGTCCCTCCTTGATGCCGTATATCTCCCTGGATCTTGAGTGTTAATGCAAAAGAAAAATCAATAGCATATTTTTCCAATGTTTGAAGGCTCATGTTGTCAATACTCCACAGTGTTTAAATCTATTTCTTTAACATAAACTAAAAGAAGATGTTGAGGATTATCCTGCTTTCAGTAATGATCATACTTACTTAGAAGGTAGTGAGTTATCAGTCATTTTTAAATTATCAATAATTTGGTTTCTTTACCTGGTTCAGACAGGAATGCAAGGAAAAGGAATGCGAACAGCAGATAAAGGATCTTCATGTTGCGATTGGTTCTCGGACAAATCTTACTCCTGGGATAGGACACAGCTCTCTATTTATGCAGGTATAATGATTGCATCACCTTGTGAAACATTGCAACTACTCTTAAATGCTTAAATGTAATTGGCCATGTTGTATTTCCTTCTATTGTAACACTCCTGAGGGTTAACTTGCAAAAGTCCTTGCAAGAGCAAGAGAGTTAGTTGAATAGTTAAAAAGTTCTCCTTATAGCTAAAATACTTTGGAATGATAAATATTTGGCTCCATTATTGAGAGCTGGCATAACTAGGTACTTGCAAATGAATTGCTTATCAGGGTAGATTAATTATGTGTGGTTTTAATGAAATGTAGCTACCATCTAATAATATACTTACCAAGAAATTAATTCCCGCCCCCTCTCTCCCTCCCCCCTTCTCTCTCTTCCAAGTAACACCCCCAACGAAATCAAACTTTGAGGCTTGAAGTTCCTCAAAACTAACTTTAATTAGAGATGTTATATTGGCACATCTGGGAAATCCTGAATCTGAAAGCTTCCAGGTTTTCCCCACCCAAAAGAAAGTTCAAGACCTTGCCCCTCACCAGCATGTCCACCACACTGCCAATCAAGTACATATCCTCTTGATTCTATACAAGCCTCCCTCCCATTTTCCCACAGTAGAATTTGTGGCAGGCCTGAAGCCAGAGGACACATAGGTAGAAAGATGGCTTCCAGATCTGACACTCTCTCTTTCACAAACACAAACACACACACACACATCTGTCTGTCTGTCTGTATGTCTACCTACCTATCATCCATCCATCCGTCTGTCCGTCCGTCCGTCCGTCCGTCCGTCTGTCTGTCTGTCTGTCTATGTTTCATCTATCTAATCTGTCTGATTTGAATGTTAGGATTTGGAGAGACCTGGATATCTGTACTCAGATTTCTTTGGGAAAGATGTAGAGATGCTGTAGAGATGTAGAGATACTTTCAACACAAGACATTCTCCCATACCTCAACTGACCTAGTAACTTGAGACCTGTCACACAACACAATTTTCAGGCTTAGTTATACAGTAATACTCTTAGACCCAAAGTAAATACAGCTGTTCCATATTTGCTTGGGACATCTATAGCTGTGGACTGCCAGCTGAAGGAATATTGTGGTGAGATGGCTAACAAACAGATTTAATATATAAAAATAAAATGTCTTCACCTGCTAGAGCAACAGAGTTACACCATTCAGTGTCAGAATTTCACATTCTTCACGTTGGCTCTCTTATTCAACTAAAATAAAAGTGCTCTAGAAAAGGGATAGCATTTCAGGGTGTATAAGACTAGTCCCTCTTTTTCTCTCCTCCCTATCTGTGATACAGTTGCTCTGAGAAAGGATCCTAAGATAAGGTGACCAGATTTTAACATTGGTAAAGAGGGATACCATTGGGACTTCCGGCGGCTCCGCGAGCTTGGATGGTGCCCTAACGAGAGTGTCTGCTTCGTGGTTTCTGTTTAAACCCCCAAATGGCAGTCCAACGCTGTCGGGAGGTTTGAAAAACCTCTCCGTGGGCAAAGGGGAGAGTGAAGAGCTGGCTGGTGGGGGGTAGAACTCACCAAAGCCACCCAGAAGGATTTCTGTGGGGGTGGAAGGTTTGAGTTCCCCAAAAGCCAGCCAGTTGCTCCAGACTGGGAATGACTCTGCCTTTGCAGAGCCACAAGCCGCGACCACATCTGCTAAAAGGGAAAAGAAAAAACTTTTTTTTTACTTTTGAACAAAGTATGCAGACGGGATTAGTCAGGAGGACTCAAATTTGCAAGTATTTAACTTAAGTTCTTTTTGATTGTGGATTTCCTCTTTCGGAAGTTACAACTTAAAAGGAAACAAAATGGCGATTGAGGCTTGAGTGGGTGTGAAAAGTGAAAGTTATCTGAGCATCGGCAGAGTCTCAAATGACTGTTCTGTGGCTTTTATGCTAAAGAAATGTTAGAAGGAGGATTTCTTTTTCAAGATTTGTTTGTTGGAATTTAAAGAAAAGATTTGGACTATTTGGCTGCTATTTAATTAAAATTAAATCTTAAAGACAAGTAAGGGAAGAAGGAAAGAAAGAAAGTAGCAGAAGCAGGAGGGAGGAAACAAACTCCCATCAAAATGGCTACAAAACCTCCCTCAGTTAAAACAGTTCCAGCAAAAGCTACATCTAGTGCTGGAAGTTTTCCTGCACATGTATCCAAAGTGCAGGAGACACAGACACAGACTTTAACAATTGAAATGATACAGCAGGTTATTCAAGGAGCTTTGAGTGCCACAGAGGATAAACTTACAGCTGTACTTGACAATAGAATTCAAACTGTAGCAGATGATCTTACTGCAGTGATAGATATTAAAATTCAAGTAGTTACAGAAGAATTGGCAGCACGAAATGTTGATATCAGAGAAGACATACTTTTTGCATTTAAGGGGCTAGCTGCTCAAGCTGAAAATCTTGATTGTAAGATTGTAAGATTGTAAGATTGTAAGATTGTAAGATTGTAAGATTGTAAGATTGTAAGATTGTAAGATTGTAAGATTGTAAGATTGTAAGATTGTAAGATTGTACGGTTAAGGAAACTACTGAAATTTTGAGCAGCAAGCTTGATATGGCCCAGCAGAGAATTGAGAGATCAGAAATGGATGTGACTTTTCTACAATATAGAGAAATGGAGTATGCAGTGAGAATCAGAGGGGTGAAAGAAGACAAACAAGAAAACCTGAGGGAAAGGATGGGAGAACCACTGGCACAGTTGATGGGGATACCAAAGGGCGAATTGATTTGGCAAATTGACAAAATTTTTAGAGTTAACTCCTGGGTGGCCAGGCAGGAAAAATTACCCAGAGATATAGTAATATATTTTACTACAAGAAATGTGCGTAATGATGTTTTGCAAGCAACCTACAAAAAAAAGTTAGAAGTGGAAGGACAACAAGTGATGACAATGAAGGAAATTCCCCCAAAAATGTTAAGAGTGAGAAGAGAATATTCTTTCCTGGTGGAGGAGTTGAAAAATCGTCAGTTACAATACAAATGGGATATTCCAGCTGGATTGGTGGTGAATTTTTCTGGAGAAAGATACAGGCTTAATACGATTGCTAAAGCAAAGGATTTCTACGTGAATGTTTTAAAGGCTGGAAGGCCAAAATCTCCTGAAATTAAAGACAAACAAACAGTTGAAGAGAGACCACAGGAAGAATTGTTATCTATTGCCCAGGGGGGGATTTCAGCAAGTCAAGAAGATTTTCTTCAAGTCCTGGTAGATGTGAGTGAGGAATTACCCAAGGAGCAAAGAATGACCAGAGCGGCTACAGCCAAACATAAGGAGGAGATGAAAATTCAACAACTACAGTTTGCAAGTTGAGAATTTGCCAAAACAGAAGCAGTGGGGGGAGCCACACCGAAAAGTCAGTTAGCGTTGGAAAACCAGCAAATGCTCCAGAGGCTTCAGAAATTTAAGCATGGGAACTAGGTTCCTAACTTGGAATGTGAATGGTTTGAATTCCCCACAGAAAAGGAGGAAGATATTTAAGTATCTTAAACAATTTAAGAATGATATAATATGCTTACAAGAGACTCATATCAGAACACAAGATCAAAAATATTTAACAAATACAAGATTGGGTGTGCATTATGTTGCAGCAGCACCGGATTAAAAAAAATGGCATAGTTATCTATCTGAAGAAGGACTTAATTGCTAAATTAATTGAAGCAGATGAACAAGGTAGATTTCTGGCAGTTGAAGTTTTGATAAAAGGTGAAAAACCTTTAATAGTTGGAGTTTATGCACCCAATCAGCAACAGGAGAACTTTTATAGATTTCTACACTCAAAAATGACTAACTGGAATTATAAAACATGTATTCTGCTTGGAGATTGGAATGGAGTTATAGATGCCAAAAAAGATACGTTTGGACCGAAATAAAGTGTTGCTACAAGAGCCAAATTGCCAAGATCCTTTTTTGAATTGGTGGAGGAATGGGAGTTGAAAGATATTTGGCGTGATAGAAATCCAACAGATAAAGACTTTACCTTCTTCTCAGATAGACATCAGTCTTTTTCGAGGCTAGATTTTATTTTAATATCCAATGGTCTTTTCTCTAGGGTGAAGAAAACTAAGATGTTTCCAAGAACATTGACGGATCACAGTCCTGTATGGGTTGAAATAGATTATGGTAATGGACCAAAAAGGTCCTGGAGACTAAATGAAAATTTATTTAGATATGGGGAAAATATTAAGGAGTGTAAGAAATTTTTGAAAGAGTATTTTGTTATGAATATGCAAAAGGGTACCCCAATGGAAATGGTGTGGGATGCAAGTAAAGCTTATATGCGGGGTGTTCTGATATATTTGAATAATAAATTTAGGAAAAAGCAAGGGGAAAAAAGAAGGGTGTTAGAAGAGGAAATAAAGGAAAAAGAACAACTTTTGTTAAAAAACCCAAGGGATAATAAAGTTAAAGATGTTATTAACTTGCTGAAAGAACAATTTAAAATGTTGATAGCAGACCAAACTGCAACCAATTTACAGTATGCCAAGTATAATACATTTTGTAATGCTAACAAACCTGGAAGATGGTTGGCTTATATGCTTAGAAAGAGAAAAAGCCAAAGAATAATTGAGAAAATAAAATATAATGGTAAAGACGTCTTTCAGCAAGAATTGATTAAGAAATCTTTTATAGAATATTATTCAGGATTATATAAGGCAGATAAAATTCAGGATATAGATATAGATAGATATCTTCAGAAACAGAATATTAAGATAGTTTCGCAAGAACAAAGGGATACTTTAACTCAATTAATTACATCAGCTGAAATCATGTCTGCAATTAAAGAATTAAAGTTGGGTAAGGCTCCGAGGACGGATGGCCTGATGGCCTGATGGCGGTTTATTATAAAAATCTGTATGAAGGGATGGTTGAACCAGTGAAAGAATTATTTAATAAAGTACAACAGGGAGGGGAGGTCCCTCCCTCTTGGAAGACAGCTTTTATATCTTTAATACCAAAGGAGGGTCAGGATCATACAGATCCAAAAAATTATAGGCCTATATCATTGTTAAATACTGATTATAAGATATTTACTAAGGTGTTGGCAAATAGATTAATGAGAGTAATGCAACAAATGATACATCATGACCAAACAGGTTTTATAAGTGGCAGACAGATGAAAAGTAATGTAAGACATATTGTTAATGTATTGGAATATTTGGAAAGGAACAACCAGGTCCCTGCGGGGATAATATTTTTAGATGCTGAAAAAGCATTTGATCGACTGAATTGGCAGTTTTTATTAAAATTAATGGAAAGAATGAAGTTTGGAGATAATTTTATACAATCAATAAAGGCAATATATCAGAAACAAACAGCACAAATAATAGTTAATGGAGGCTTAACTGATAATTTTTTAATAGAAAAAGGTACTCGGCAAGGATGCCCTTTGTCTCCTTTATTGTTTATTTTATCATTGGAAATATTGCTGAATAATATACAAGATTTAGAGGGAATAAAGGGAATTCAGATTAGACAACATGAATATAAGCTACGTGCATTCGCAGATGACCTGGTTGTTAACCCAACCATTACAATCTGTTAAAGTATTAATGGATACAATTAAAGATTATGGATTAATATCTGGTTTCAAAATAAATGCAGCCAAAACAAAGATAATAGCCAAAAACATGACTGTTAAACAAAAACAAGAGATGGGGATTGAAACAGGATTTGAAGTAGTTAAAAAGGTCAGGTATTTAGGGAGAAATATCCTGACAACCAATTCAAAATTATATCATCACAATTATGAATTATTGTGGCAAAAGATGCAATTAGAGATTCAGAGTTGGCGGAAGTTGCAATTGTCACTGCTAGGAAGGATAGCTGCCATAAAAATGAATCTTTTACCAAGGTTTTTGTTCCTCTTTCAAACAATTCCAATACTTAAAGCTGATAAAAATCTGAAAGAGTGGCAAAAAGGTATAAATACTTTTGTATGGGCAGGGAAAAAACCTCGAGTTAAACAAAACATAATGCAGGATACTCGGGAAAGAGGAGGACTTAAATTGCCCAATTTAGGGCTTTATTATGAGGCAGCTGTATTATCATTAGTTAGCGATTGGATTAACTCAACAGAAGAAAGGATATTAAATGTTGAAGGATATGGCCTGGTTTTTGGCTGGCATGCATATTTATTTTATGATAAAAAGGTAGATACTACTTTTAAAAATCATATATTGAGAAGTTCTTTGTTACATGTCTGGAAGAAATATTGTTATAAGCTAAATGATAAAATTCTGATTTGGACAATACCCAGACACGCCATTGAAAATATGAATATAGAACAAAAACAAGATGGGATTACGTATGAGCAACTTTTGGATAAGGAAGGAAATGTTTATCGTTTAAAAACTATTCAACAATTAAAAGAAGAAGGAATAATTAAAACTTGGTTTCAATATGGTCAGCTACAGGCCAGATGGAAAGAGGACCAAAAAAAGGGTATTTTGCAGTATGAAGAGAATTTGATCAAGCAGATAAGAGACCAGAGCCAAATGTATATAAAAAGGTTATATAATGTATTATTGGAAATAGACTCCGAGACAGAATTAGTAAAGGATGGTATGATAAAGTGGGCACAAAATATAGGGGAAATAATAACGTTGGATACGTGGGAAATTATATGGGTAAGAAATGTAAAATTTACGCAAGCTCAAAATTTAAGAGAAAATTTTTACAAAATGTTTTATAGATGGCATTTAGATCCAAAAAAATTAGCTTGTATGTATCCAAATCTCCAGCCCAAATGCTGGAGATGTGAGAGTCAGGACGCCACGTACTATCATATATGGTGGACCTGTAAAAAAATTAAGGCATTCTGGGTAAGAATCTGGTGGATAATTCAAAATATATTAAAGAAAAAGATTAAATTTACGCCACAGTTCTTTTTGTTGGGAATTATAACAGATTGTACTGGAATAGAAATAAAGATGATTTTGAATTTAATAACAGCTGCAAGACTACTGGTGGCACAATACTGGAAGAAGCAAGACGTACCTACAATTCAAGAATGGACAATAAAAGTAGTGCATTTGGCAGAGATGGCAAAAATCTCTGCATATCTTAAAGACTATTCAAATGAAAGATATATAAAGGAGTGGAGAAGATGGATAGATTATATACAAAGCAAATACCAGACTAAGAAATTTCAATTAGCTTATGAATGAAATATTTTGTATAAATTGTTATAGTATTGAGAATATAGTTGTTTTACGAATAGGAGTTAAAGATCAAGGTTAATAATGTTTTATTATATTGTTAGTTAATTATAGCATTAAGTTTGTAAATGTTATGCCCTGAGCTAGTCCTGGGAAGCCAAGGGAGGGTGGGGGGAGGGAAGGGGGAGGGGAGGGGGGAGGGGGGGAAGGAGGGGGAGAGGGGGGGAGGGGGGTGGGGGGGGAGGGGAGGGGGGAGGGGGAGGGGAGAAAATGTTTTGTATAATTTGTAAAACTTTTTAATAAAAAAAAAAATAAAGAGGGACACCATTGACTGGGGGGGGTTGATTAAAAAATTTGTATATATGGAGCAACAAAATTTTTCATAGAACGCAAAAATAGTACTGTAATATATTTTTTTAAATTTCAACATAAGTACAATTTACAAATATAATAAATAAATAAAAATTATGTATAGTATTATTTTATTCTATAGCGACTACTCAGAGGGCTGAAAAAAGTCATTTCTGATAAGTCCTCGCACTTTTGACTGGTCCTCACACTTATGACCATCCTCACATTTATGCCCGTGCATTCTTAACAACCATGTCACTCATTTCACAGCTGCTTCTCTTCACCATGGTGATAAGATAGGGCAAAAACGTAAAATGTGAGGACAGTCGTAAGTTCAAGGACTGCTCAAAAGTGTGAGGACCAGTCAAAAATAACTTTTTCAGCCCTCTGAGTAGTCCATGTGCACAAAAGGACTACCCAGAGGCCTGAAAAAAGTCATTTCTGACAGGTCCTCGCACTTTTGACCAGTCTTCGCACTTACGACTGGTCATCATTTATGCCCATTGTAGCATTCTTAACAAATGTGTCACTCATTTCATAACTGCTTCTCTTCACCATGGTTTATTTATTTATTTATTTATTTATTTTTAGATTTCTATACCGCCCTTCTCCCTGGGGACTCAGGGCGGTGTACAGCCAAGTAAAAACACATAATATAAACAATTAAAAACCAATTAAAAAGAATATCTAAATTTGGCCCAGAAATTTAAAAAACACCCCACTTTAAAATCATTTAAAAGGCTTCGCTTAGGCCAGCCCGGCTTGTTGGAAGAAAAATGTTTTAAGGGCCCGGCGGAAGGCACGGAGGTCATGGATTTTTCTTATCTCAGGGGGAAGCTGATTCCAGAGGGTAGGAGCTCCCACAGAGAAGGCCTTCCCCCTGGGGGTCACCAGCCTACATTGCTTGGCTGATGGCACCCCGAGGAGACCCTCTCTGTGGGAGCGCACGGGTCGATGGGAGGTTGTCGGTGGCAGAAGGTGGTCTCGTAGATAACTGGGCCCTATGCCATGGAGCGCTTTAAAGGTGGTAACCAACACCTTGAAGCGCACCCGGAAGACCACTGGGAGCCAGTGCAGCTTGCGCAGGAGCAGTGTTATGTGGGAGCGCCATGTAGCCCCCGTAATTACCCGCGCGGCCGCATTCTGGACCAGTTGAAGCCTCCGGGTGCTCCTCAAGGGGAGCATTACAGTAGTCCAGGCGAGAGGTGACGAGGGCGTGAGTGACCGTGCACACGGAATCCCGATCAAGAAAGGGGCGCAACTGGCGAATCAGGCGTACCTGATAAAAGGTCCCCCTGGCCACAGCTGTCAGATGTTCCTCTAAGGACAGCTGCGTATCCAGGAGGACTCCCAGATTGTGCGCCCTCTCCACGGGGGCCAAAGACTCGCCGGGGGCCACGGGGGCCACGGGGGCCAAAGATAGTCAGCGATGGCGTCAGCTGGCTATATCGGGAAACCGGGAACCACAGCCACTCAGTCTTGGAGGGGTTGAGCTTGAGCTTGTTCCTCCCCATCCAGATCCGTACAGCTTCCAGGCACTGGGACATCACTTCAAGGGCATCGTTCGGGTGGTCTGGGGTGGAGATGTACAGCTGGGTGTCGTCAGCATACTGATGATATCTCACCCCAAAACCACGGATGATCTCACCCAGCGGCTTCACATAAATGTTGAACAGAAGGGGCGAGAGGACCGACCCTTGTGGCACTCCACAAATGAGAGGCCTCGAGGTCGACCTCTGCCCCCCTGTCAACACAAACTGCGACCGGTTGGAGAGAAAGGAGGAGAACCATCGTAAAACGGTGCCCCCCATCCCCAACTCTTCCAACCGGTGCAGCATGATACCATGGTCGATGGTATCAAAAGCCGCTGAGAGATCTAATAGGACCAGAACAGAGGAACAACCTCTGTCCCGGGCCCTCCAGAGATCATCAACCAACGCGACCAATGCCGTTTCCGTGCTGTGACCAGGCCTGAAACCCGATTGGAATGGATCCAGATAGGACGTTTCCTCCAGGAATTGTGGGAACTGTCGTGCAACCACACTCTCAACAACCTTCGCCACAAAGCGAAGGTTGGAGACAGGACGATAGTTAGCCAATATTGCCGGGTCCAGGGAGGGCTTCTTGAGGAGAGGCCTCACCACCGCCTCCTTCAAGGCGGTGGGGAAGTATCCCTCACTCAACGAAGCGTTAATAATTCCCTGGAGCCAGCCTCGTGTAACCTCCCGGGAAGCCAGTACTAACCAGGAGGGACACGGGTCCAATAAACATGTGGTCGCATTAAGTCTCCCCAAAATCCTGTCCACGTCATCCAGAGTCACAAGGTCAAACTCCTCCCAGATAACACTCTCAAGACTATTCCTCGTCATCCTGCCCGGATCTACCCAGTCAGAGTCCAAGTCCCGTCGGATCTGAGCGATTTTGTCATACAGATATCGTCCGAAATCCTCAGCCCTGCCCTCCAGGGGGTCCTCCCTCACTCCCGATTGAAGCAGGGTGCGGGTCACCCTGAACAGGGCCGCCGGACGATTCTCTGATGACGCAATAAGAGCGGAAAAGTGATTAGACTTTGCCGCTTTTATCGCCACTAGGTAGGCTTTAATATGTAGCCTTACCAGTGTTCGATCAGATTCGGCAAGGCTGGCCCTCCAACCGCTCTCTAGGCATCTTTTCCGGCGCTTCATCTCCCTCAGCTCCTCAGTAAACCAAGGGGCCGTGAGGGATCGGCACTGGGTCAGAGGCCGCAAAGGCACGACTCGGTCTAAGGCCCCGCTAGTGGCCTGATCCCAGGCCGCCACCAGGTCCCCGACCGAGTCGTGTGCCAGAACCTCAGGAAATGGCCCAAGCTCCATCTGGAATCTATCAGAATCCATCAGGCGCCTGGGGCGGACCCATCTTATCGGCTCCGCCTCCCTGCAGCGGGGTGTAGCGGTTTGAAGATCTAGGCAAAGGAGCGAGTGGTCTGACCATGACAAGGGTTCCATGTCTATATCCCCTATAACAGACTCACTCAGCCACTGGCCAGAGACAAAAATCAAGTCCAGGGTGTGACCCCCTCTGTGAGTGGGGCCATGAACTAACTGGGTCAGGTCCATGGCCGTCATGGAAGCCATGAACTCCCGAGCTATCTCAGACGTCTCACCAACAGATGGCAGATTGAAGTCACCCATAACCATAAGCCTGGGTGTATCAACTGCCACTGCGGCTATCACATCAAGCAGTTCGGGCAGGGCCGTTGCCACGCGGCAGGGAGCCAGGTACGTAAGCAACAGGCCCATCTGAACCCCAAGGCCCCATCTCACAAAGAGGGTCTCACATCCGGCTATCTGTGGCACAGTGGATTCCCTCGCACCGAGATCTTCTTTAATAATCACCGCTACCCCCCCGCCCCTCCCTTGGGCCCTCGGCTGATGGAACGCTCTGAAACCCGGTGGGCATATCTCAACCAGGGGGACCCCTCCCTCCGGGCCCAACCAAGTCTCAGTAATAGCTGCCAGGTCCGCACCCCCCTCTTGTATAAGATCATAGATGAGGGGGGCCTTATTTACCACAGACCTGGCATTGCATAGCATCAGCCGGAGGCCCAGGTCCTGAGTCTCTAAGCCACCGAGTATCTGAGTAGAGTCTTGGGGACCGGGGCATGCAATTGCTCTCAAACAGCAAGTGCGCGCCCCCCGTATATGATATGGTCCCCTACTCCCGCCATATCTGCCCCTCCCATTTACCGTGCTGATGGCAACTTCCTCCTTCGGGTGGTCCTCCAGCCTCCCCCCAATCCCTCGTTTTGCGCCCTCCAAGCCGTCCCCCTGTGCCAGGCTTGGCTTTGACCTTAAAGGGTTTGCCCCCCCAAACCCTTCGGTCTTCCTCCCGGTTCCCCTTAAAAAATCATTATTCCCATCCCTCCTCCCCAATTCCCTTAAAAGTTTCTTTAAAAATTTTGATAAAAACCCCCTCAACCCCCTCTTTGCTGCATGCCATCTCTCGGGGTTCCAAAACCCGTCATCAAGATAGGCCCTCGATATCACAGAGGGCCAGGCCTGCGAGAGGGGGGAGTCTCGCAGTACGAAGAGAACAGCGGATGTCTACATCTGAGTTCCAAAGTCTATCCAAAAAGGTTCCAAAAGTCTGTCTGGGGTAGATGGAAAAAGGCCAAGGATTCCTGATGATAATTTAAAAAAGTCCAAGGGAGAGAGTTCACCATTTCGGCAGGGATCAAATCGGACTCCACTGTCCTCTCACGACAGTGGAGAGGAGTCTCAGGCAGCTGTCCAGAAAGCAATGACCCGGACACCCTCTCATGGTGGCCGGTAACAGCAGATCTTATACAATGGCAGCTGCAACAAAGATGACTCCCTCGATGCCCCCGCCCAGGTTCACATCTCTCCTCACAGCAAGTAGATGTTAATGTCAATAGGGTCGAAGGAATTTCCGGAAGCCGGAGGTTCGCTGTGGGCATACAAGGAGCTCTTAAAACCAGGTGCAGAAAAAGTCTGGTTGGGGAGATAGTAATCCAAGCCACACCCACGAGCCAGGCCGTGGCGAAATAGAAAAGGGGAAGAGAAGGGGGGAAAGGAAGCGGGGTAGAGACTGACCAAAAGGGGGTGGGATAATCCACACCATCTTCCAGCTCTTCCCGGCTCCCCCAGATCTTCTTCCCCCCCTTAACTCCCCAATCTTCAATAAAGCCACCAACCAGCGAGCTCCAAATCGATGATTTGCACTCTCTCCTCCACAGCAGGTTAGGACTGTTTGTACAAGTTCGAAAAAATTCAGGCATGGCCATGCTAGCCTCCCTCAGCGGCGCCCCAGCTGGCGCCCCAGTGGGCACCATTTCACTCGTTGCCACCACAGCCCTACATCGCCGTCGCTGCTGGTAGCCCCGAGCTTCCCTTCGGGGGGGGATGTTCCACCATCTCCATCATACCCCCCCGTTCCGGCCGTTGCTGGGGGATGTCGAGGCGAAAGAAAAAAAACGCCGCCCCAACCACGTCACCACCGCTGCTGGTCACCAACGTTTTTCGAGGGGGGGGGCAGCGACGCTCCAACATACTGTCTCCCTCGCCATCGCCACCACCCTCCCCACCCTGTTTCGGCTGTCACAAGGGGACCGCTGGAGAAACGCCGGGGAAACGCCGAAGCAGGAAGCATCGCCCGGCCTATCCAAGCCTCCCGTCAGCGTCGCCACAATCCCGCGACCCTCTTCAGCTCCAAACGACCACAAAGATGACCCAGGACAGCTGGAAAGATCACAACAGGCTGTCCTCCGTATTCTCTTGCTGGGCTGAGGGCTCACAAAAGAAAACTCAGCCCTCGAGGAATCCAAAACGGCCCTACATTGCCCCAGGCATCAGGAGCCTCAGTCACAAACCGCCATCTTCGGTTTAAAACCGCCATCTTGGTAAAATGTGAGGACAGTCGTAAGTTCAAGGACTGGTCAAAAGTGCGAGGACCAGTCAAAAATAACTTTTTCAGCCCTCTGAGTAGAAAAGAGAGAGGTGGTAGGTTTGAGGAGAAAGATTGCTGTACAATAAAAAAGATGAAAGGGAAGAAAACCAACCCCAAACAAATATAAAGATATTAAGATAAAGAATGAATTGTTAAACTTTAAAGAATAAAAGAGAACAAATATGAATAAATAGAAATAATTAGAAACACACATACAAACATACAATATATTTTCTTTGAACAGAATATTTTGCTGGATCACAAATTTAAACAGTGTTTAGTCATTTCAATTAAATTTACAATTTCTATATTTCCTTTTTATCATATCTATTCCCCATCTATTTTTTTTAAAAAAACCAATATTACCCTTCATCCTCATCTCTAATCTTAATCAAATTCAATTTTTCCCTTCTATTCTATATTATACCCCTTCCCATTGTCATCTATTTTTATATCCATCCTCACATTGGTTAATTATGTAATATTACAGTTGTTTAATACAAATTCAACATTTTAATATAAATCAATTAGTTATATAACTATCTTTTTTGTATATTAATCAATATGAACATGAATATTCCAATTATTTCCATGCAATCCAATTTCTTACAAATCAATTAATTATATTTACCAACAATAATAAACCAAATAATTTCTCCCATATATTCCTCCAAACCACAACTTAACCATTTCTGCTTTCAACACAATATACAATTAATAGTATCTCAATTATTACAATTCCCTAGTTAAATAGAGCTTTTTTTCCTCTTGTGTTTTAAAATCTTGAATCTCCTCTTTTGCCATTTGCCATAAATTTCCCATTGTTTGCACCTACCTTTTTTGATGAGGAAAAAGAAATCTGCCTTTCCAACATTGCAAGCAAACAGCAAAGCAAACAACCTGCTTTAGTTTCGGTTTCGGTTTCAGCTTGAATTGCACAAGGAGAAAAAAAAATTTGCTCCAGCAGCACTCTTTGCACTCTTTGCCAAGACAGCTGAGAGCAAATCAGCTGAGAGCCGGGAGGCCGATCTAATCTACTTATGGTAATTAACCTATGCTGAAAGGGGCTGTTTTTTCTATTTTTGCAGGCACCAGTCTACTCATTTGTTTTCTTTTAACACTAAACAGCTGTAGGGCGGCCCTTTGAAGCCCCATGGCAAGAATTTAAACAGTTTTTTTCCCCTCTAGCCATTAGCTGGGACTCAGGAGGCAGCAATAGATTGGGAGTGGGCGGGGTAAGCAAACCCCTTCTCCCGCCAATTGGGACTTTTTTAAAACGCCATGGGACACGGGACAAATTGTTGAAAATCGGGACTGTGCCACCAAAAGCGGGACGTCTGGTCACCTTATCCTAATATTATAGTAATGATGATGATGAATGCGGGTCCAGATAGATGACCATTGAAGGGCCCTCTTTACTCAAAGTATTACAAGCAAGAAATGTGTCTAATTAAGAAAGGAAATGTATCCAACTAGAAGGGGGACCAATTCAGTCGAATTCCTTTTGGCTAGGACAAACACCATAAAGAGGCCCCCATAGGTCAGAAGATAGAAACAAACAGTGACATATAGCTACGAGAGGGCCAGGTTAAGAGGATTCTCATCCTTGAAGATTTCCTGCTATCAACAAGAGATACTTTAACTATCCACCCTTCACTGAACAGTTGAATTATGATTGTTTTGGTTAGGATATTGTAAAACTTTTGTAATTAAGAGATGTCAATTGAATAACGAATGTATCTGTGTAACCGGAACTGCTGTGTTAGCAGTTTCCTTTGTTTGAAAGAGTATAAGAATTGGGGTCTTGTAATGTATAGGTCATTCAGACTTCCAGGTATGAATCGGACTCTGAATCTATTATTGCAATAATAAAATCTGATTCTGTTTGCCCTTTGGGATGACTCTCAATCTCTTCATTCCATAACACTAAGAGTAAGGGATGAGGAGAAGAATGGAAAATAAATCTACTCCAAGATGCAACAATTTGTGTATTACATAGACTCTGCTGATTAAACTGGGGTGAGCAATCAAGATGCAAAGATTGCTGCAGTGAAAAGGCATATTGAGAATACATGGAATCATATATTGAGCCTGGTCATAGTGGGCAATGGGCAGGATGTGGGTTATTGATAGTTTCACCGCAATGAGTGGAAAAGGTAGTTATTCAGCCACATCTCCCAAACTTTGCCTTGAGGGTAGAGCCCATTTCTGTGGACTATAGATGATTCCCCCCCCCATAGCTTTGCCCCAGACCCTCATGAAAGTTGAACATGCAAAATCAGAAGTTACTTAACCACAGGTACATTAGTAGACCTGTGAGGCTGAAAATGGTAAAATTGGCAGCTCTAGAAAGAAAAAAACCATAGGAAGAAGGCGATGAAGAAACTGTGGAAGCCGACTTTATCTAAAAGTGCCTTGAGACCTAGAAACAACATCCTTGTTGTAATCTTGCTGTAATCCAAGAAATGGCCAGTTACCTTGTGTAATGAGTGGGTGCACAAGGGTAGTGAAGAAACTGCAGAGACAAACTGACTCAATGTTTAGAAATCACATTAAGTAAGTGGAAAGTGACTTCATGGTATAAGAGGCCACAATGTTTGGATGGTTTTCTTCTGTATCAGACTTCATGATTCCATATATTTACTGCTTTCTTAGTATTAGTAATCCTTTCCTAAAGAATCTGTCTTGATAATTGGACTGATAACATAGAGATAATAGATAAAAGTGATTCAACAAGTCATTTTTGCTTTTAGCATTTTTATTATCTTGACTTTTTAATCATTCAAAAAATGGAACTTAGTATAAAGTTTCATGAGGACATTTTCACACATTCTATTTCCACCTGCAACCTCCCACATTTCAATCCACCAAGTTATCATTTTTTCTTCACTCTCTGTAGTACTGAAAAGATGTTGTGCTTTTTTGTCCAAGAAGGAGGCAGTTTAACACTGTTCATGTTTCCTCTTCCAAATTTCTCATAAGACCATTTGATTTTGATCTCTGATTATTCATCTGCAATGCAGTGAACACGAAGAAGACACTGTAAACCTATCACTGCTGAAATGTTCTTCATCCAATTAACCTATAGGAGAGTGCATGGCAGAACTCACACTGAGAACCCCAGAAGGCAAACATGTGACTAATTGATCTCTCCTCAACACTGTGTATTCTTTCCCCCCTTTTTTCTGTGTGCCATTCCTTGTGCTTGAGAGGCTCTAAATCAAACTTGTATTTAAGAGTGTCTTTCATTAAGAGTTATGAGCCCTTCAAAGTAGACCAGAGTAGGAAGCAGACACACAAGGCAATACAACTTGAATTATAATTTATTTATTTACATACCATCTTTATTATTTTTACAAATAACTCATGGCAGCAAATATATAACATCTGACACAATTTCCTCCTATTTTCCCCACAACAAAAAGCCTGTGAGATTGGTTGGTCTGAGAGAGAGTAACTGGCTGAAGGTCAACCAGCTGGCTTTTATAGTTATAGTGGGACTAGAGCTCACACTCTAGTCTATTCTCAAACTTTCTAATCTGGTCCCTTAATCATTAGACCAATCTGGCTCTTCAGAATGAAAAGTAATCAAGTTGCATAACATTATTTGAAGGGACTGAAGATCAAGATCTTTAGAAGTAAAAGGAAGAAACATAAAGTTGGTTTATTTGATCAAGGTGAACATGGCAACCCTTTATGTGCTTTTGCTGATATCAGGACTGAAATGATAACATTTTATAGATTTGTTTATAGATGAGAGATGTGGTGGTAAAAGCCCAGAATCAAAAGGTCTTAAAAACAAAAACCACTCAATCTTGCCTGGTTTCTGAGTGATTTCATCTTTCATGTGCTATTACATTGCCGATTTGTAATAATACATGAAGAAAGTTCATTTTTCTTCTGTTTTCTTATGCTTCGGGTTGGTCTGAGGAATTTTATATTGACCTTCTTCCAGGAAGAGAAAGCTCTATCCAATATAACCCTTTTATATGTGAGAGACAGAGACAAGGACAAAGATAGAGACAGAGACAGAAACACAGAGAGAGAATTTGTGATCTCATTCCCAAAGCTGATTCCTGCAGTGCATTTTCCAGGGTCCCCCATAGATATTGAGTCATCAGATGTAGGCATGCTTATTTTTAGTAGTATTCCAGGGATTTTTGCTTAATACATTTATATATATATATTTTATGTTTTATTGAAAGGTCTTCATATTTTTGGATTTGTTTTGTATTACTTCTTCCCAAGCAACGACATCAGCTTGAATACCTTTTTTTTGGTTCTATTTCTTTCTATTTGTCTTTGTGCTACTCCTTTTTATTTTTATTTTTGGATTTTGTTTGGCAATTAAAAGAAAGTATTTATTTATTTTAAAAATTCCAACAGGCAACTGGACTTTCTTGGGGGGGGTTTCCTTGAGAATATTTCACTTCTCATCCAAGAAACTTCCTCAGTTTTGACTGAATGGTTGGATTCCACAATGGAGGTCAATGGCAATGTATTTACTTCAGTATATTAACAAATAGAAAGAGAAGAGACATTCTGTGTGACTTTATGACACAATGTATGGTTGAAGAGCATGAAAAGTCTTCCAAAATTCCAAAATGTATTCAAAGAGATATGGATGCACGTATGCACACATGTATGCACACACATTCTTGTAGTCACCTGAATATGATGCCCTAAAGAAGTCACACAACAACTGTGATCTTCATTTAGCTGTATTTCAAGGGAAACTTGCAAAATTTCAATTTAATGCATAAATACTGTATGTTAGAATCTGATAGATAGGAATTTAATTTATATAAAGAAAAATAAAGCAACAGCAGTAGGTGATGTCATGTTATTGGCCAGATCTTGAAAATATCCATGGGGGTAGATGGAAATAGCATTGTTTTCTAGGGAACCTATGGAAATAAGAAAAATAATAGGATGATTACAGTTGGTATAAGATATTTTCTTCCAAATGAACCACAAAATTATTCTCTTGTACCCTTCTATTTTCACAGTATTTTCCTTGAAACCCTCTACCTGTTCACATCAGTGCTTTGCAATGCTTTGTGAATGCAAACAATACCAGGCAGAGTATCTCAATAAACATCTGTGGCATCTATACTAGAAGAGATCTTTCTTATTGTCTACAGCACCTCCATCCCTTTGGACAGTTCAGTTTCCCAAGGGCTTGATAAGTGAGTAGAACACTGAATGGAAAGAATTGGTTTGTGTCGATGGGGTTAAATTATTCTGGCATAAGTTGAATATTTACACCCCCGTTCTGGGAGTCCCTTGGCACAATCATGTCTCCAATGAGGAAATTTTGCAGTGGAGTTGATTCAGAAAGTTGGAGGCCATTGTGGTGGAATGTTCCATGCATCTAGCAGGCCAAATTCTTTGGTTGCAAGAACATAGATATCTAATATTAACAGATCATCCTCCTTTATTATCATAGGTATAATAGTATGCAGAATAGCATCCCTCATTTGTTGGCTCTGTGTGTGTGTCTATATCATGTCCTAAGTAACCATTATTGTAAATAAACAGAGGGGGAATAATGAGACTGTGTGAAATTAAAGCGCTATATGTGCTTGTAGAGCAGGTAACACTTCCAAAGGCATATTGAGAGGATCCTTAGAGAGTCAGGTATGGAACTTGGGTGGTGGTGGGCAATGGGTAGGAAGTGATTAAGCCACATCTCTTAAGCTTTGCCTTGAGGATTGGAGTTCATTTCTGTGGACTACAGATGATCCTCTCCCCTTCAAATAGCCTTGATACAGGACTTCATAAAAGATGATCATGCAAACTTAGAAATCAATTAACCACATGTACATTAAATAGTAGCAGACCAAGTGAGACTGAAAAGGTAAAATTGGCAGTTCTGGGGAAAAAGGAAATCAATATTTAATAATGTGGTTCTTTGCTCAAAAACCACAGAAAGCAGTTAATGGGGAAACTGTTTAAGTCACCTGCCTCTCTAAAAGTGTCTTGAAACCTCTAAATAATGTTGAAGTCCTGCTATTACCTAAGAAATGGACAATTGCCTTAAGTAATGAGATGGTGCAGAATGAGGAAACCTCAGATACAAACTGTCTTGGTATTTGGTAATCAAGTTAAGACATGTAAAGACTAAGAAAATAAATAGAGACTATTACTTAGATTTAGGTTTAGAAATAATTTAGGAGCCTGTTTGAAAAGAAGCTGCCTACATTTCTGAGTGAAGAAATATATATTATTCAGCAGTTGTTAGAAAGGCATTTGAAGTGACCAGGGCTTTTATTTATTATTTATGCTGATGACATTTTGTTGTTTGGAACTAATGGTTGGGCTTGAGAGAAGGAACCTTTTAGTTTCAGTTTTCTCAGTTAACTTGCCACATGGAAAGTGAAGCCATGATACAACTGCCATAATGTTTGGACAGTTTTCTTCTGTACTGAGACTCATAATTCCATAAATTTTACTGCTGAGACAGATTTTTTAGTACTGTCAATTGTGTCTTGGGAATTTGGCTTGCTAATTGCAGTGATGTCATATAGGCAATAGATAGTAATTCAAGAAGTATTTTGTGGTGTTAGCATTTTTTATTATCTTGAGGTTTTTATCATTCAAAAGATGGAACTTAGTGCAAAGTTTCATGAGGACATTTTCATAAATCCTGTTTTGATTCTGTGTCCCTCAAAGACATTTTAAATAAATCAAATTAACCTCCTCTGTGGTATTGAGAAAAATTTGTGGTACTTTTCTGTCTGAGGAGAGGGCAGTTTAATATATCTCATGCTTCCTCCTCCAAATCTCTCATAAAGCTGTTTGAATTTGATCCCTGATTATTCACACTGTAGTGCAGAGAATGTGAAGAGAACACCATAAAGTATTCAAACCTGATCAATAGGAAACTGCATTTGTTTAGTAGTTTCCCAAATGTGTTTCATGAAAAACTATGTGACAGCAATGAATGAATGTATAAGGAGATTCTCCTTAGCAAGTTGATTACCCAAGTGATCATCTCCCAAGAGTCCAAGGTCCTTCTCACAGTTACTGTTTTTGAGCCAGGTCTGTATTTATACCTTTATTTTTCCTGCCTAAATGTAAAACTTCAAGTCTGTCAAGATCTTTTTGGATCCTGAGCTTGTCTTCAGAGGTGTTAGCTATTCCTGCCAATATAGTGTCATCTGCAAATTTCCCCTTCTATTTCCTCATCTAAGTCATTTATGAAGATATTGAAGAGTACTGAGCCTAAGACGGAACCTTGTGGTACCCCACTGCTTACTTCTCTCCAGATGGATGTAGAACCATTAAGGACCATTCATTGAGTACAGTTTGTCAGCCAGCTGCAAATTCATCTGGTGGTGGCATTGTCTATTCCATATTTTTCTAGCTTACTAAGAAATAGATTGTGGTCTACTTTCTCAAATGTCTTACTGAAATTTAAATATACTATGTTGACCGCATTTTGCTGGTCTACTAATTCAATCACTTTATCAAAGAATGAAGTGAGATTGGTTTGGCATGATCTGTTTTTAAGAATCCTGTTCTGGCTACTAGTTACTTTATTTGCTACTAGTTGTTGGCAGATCTGTTTCTTGATTTTTTTCCCCAGGATCTTCCCAGGTATGATGTTAGACTAATTGGTCTATAGTTTCCTGGGTCTGTTTTCCCCCCTTTTCTTAAAGATGGGGACCCCATCAGCCCTTTTCCAATCCTCAGGTACTTCCCAGGTGATCCAAGATTTTTGAAAGATATGGTACAATGGTTCTGAGATAATATCTGCCAGCTCCTTCAGAACTCTGGGATGTAATCTGTCAGATCTCAGTGATTTATATTCATCTAGGTCAGATAGGTGTTCTCTTATCATTTTCTTGATTATTTTTATTTTTATTCCTAGTTTCTCTTTTATAGTATTTATTTTTTGGTACATTAGGCTATACTTACTTTTTTTGTGAAGACTGATGCAAAGAACTTTCTCCCTACTGCCTGTTACTTCCTTGCCATCTTCTCTCTTTAGTGGACCTACTGTTTCCTTGAATGTTTCCTGTTATTAATATGTTGAAAGAAACTTTTTTATAATTATCTTTGACATTTGTTGCAAGTCTGTTCATTTTGAGGCTTTGCTTTCTTGACTTCATCTTTGCATATTATGGCCCTCTGCTGATAATCAGCCTTAGTTATGTGTCTCTCCTTCAATTTTTTGTACTTGTCCTTTTTGTCTTTCAGTCTGTTAGAGAGATCTTTGTGCAGCCGTGTTGGTTTCTTCTTGAATTTCTTGTTTTTCTTTTTCAGTGGTATTGTGCTGTAGCTGGCTTTTATGACTTTATTTTTCAGAGTTTCCCATGTTTCTTGAGTTGTTTTCTCCTTTAGGATTTTCATCCATGGAATCTTTCCTTGGCTCTCTCTTTTTTTTTTAAAATAAATTTTTATTTGTTTAAAAGTACACACAAAACAAAACTAGTGATAATAAAACATACAAACCAAACATGAAAACAAAGAGTTCAAATATACATTTTGTCAACTATATCGCAACAGTAATGTATGTTCTTATTTGTGTTTTGACTCTTCTTTGTTTGATCTTATTCATATATCTATTTTTATTATTACTATTTACTTTAATTACTATTAACTTATGCTAGTGATTTATGTTCCTGTTTCTGTAACTCCAATTGTTCTTTATTCTTTTTTCCTTTTTCTATTATTCAACCAAGTATACCACTTTTCCCATACTAGATAATAGTCATGTTCCTCTTTATCTTGTAATTCTTTTGTGAGTCTGTCCATTTCTGCACATTCCATAATCTTATTAATTACTCTATCTTCTGTTGGTGTGTCACTACTCTTCCAATTTTGTGCAAAAATTATTCGTGCTGCTGTTATTATATGGATGATTAAGTATTTTATTTCCTTTTCATATTGTCCATTTATTATACCTAGTAGAAAGGTTTCCGGTCTCATTTCTAATCTTCATTGTGTGATTTCTTCTACTTGTGTTCTGATCATTTGCCAGTATTGTTTTGTTTTTGGACAGGTCCACCACATGTGGTAATAGGTTCCTTTATGCAATTTACATTTCCAACAAGATGGAGAAGTGTTGGGAAATATTCTTGCCAGTCTGGCCGGTGGAAGGTGCCATCTATAGAACATTTTGTACATGTTTTCTTTTTATGATGTAGACATTGTTAATTTATAGTTTATTGTCCATAATTTTTCCCAATTGTCTAATTGAATATTGTAGCCGAAATTCTTTGCCCAAATTATCATATTTTCTTTGACCACTTCTTCTTCTAATTTGTATCCTCGTAAATAATTGTAAACTTTTTTTATTAATTTAGCTTGTGTTCCTTGTAGAATTTTATCTAATTCGTATTGGCCTTTTTGGAATCCAAATTGAGCCGAATCTTTCTTATATTTTGATTTTAATTGTAGATATGGCCACCAATCAATATCCATACTCAACTCTTTCAATTCTTCTCTTGTTTTTAGTTCCCCTTGATTATTTAGTAAGTCTTTATAAGTTCTCATTTTGGTGATGTCCATAGTATTTGGATAGATCTGGGCTTCCATGGTTGATAACCATTCCGGGATTTTATTGTAATGTATTTTTTTGATGCCCTGCCATGTCTGATATAGTGCTTGTCTGACAATGTGTCTCTGAAAATATTTATGTTGTTTATCTGTGCCCTCCCACAGAAAAGCATGCCATCCTCATTGTAAGTCAAATCCTTCCAAAGTCAATAATCTTTTATTTTTGAGTTCCATCCATTCCTTGATCCAAATTAGTGCTGATGCTTTATAATATGTCTCCCAGTCCGGTAGTGCCAATCTTCCTCTTTCTCTTGTATCTTGTAGGTGTTTTGTTTTAGTTCTTGCTTTCTTCCCTTGCCATATGTAGTTTGCTATTAATTTATTAAAATCCTTAAAAAAGTTTTTCCCCGGTTTTATTGGGATCACTTGGAATAAGTACAAAATTCTGGGTAAAACATTCATTTTAATTGAGGTGATTTTTCCCAAAAAAGATAATTGTAATTTTTTCCAAATTTCTAAATCTTTTTTAACTTCTCTTGCCAATTTATCATAATTATCCTCTTTAATTGATGAGCTTTTTTTGGTGAGCCATATTCCTAGATATTTTACCTTCTTTGTCATTTGTATATCTAATTGGTCTTCTAATTCTTTTTCTTGTTGGTTAGTGAGATTTTTCATTAGTATCTTTGTTTTTTGTTTATTGATTTTGAGTCCGGCTACACTCCCGTATTTTTCTATTTTATCTAATAATTTAATGCCCGTTGTTATCGGTTGTTCTATGATAAATACCATGTCATCAGCGAAGGCTTGAAGTTTGTATTCTTCCCCTTTGATTTTCAGACCTTTTATTTCTTTATCTTTTCTGATCTCCTTTAAGAGAGTTTCTAAGGCTAATATGAATAATAGGGGGGACATAGGACACCCCTGTCTAACTCCTTTTGATATCTGAAATTGTTCTGTTAAGTCACCATTTATTATTATTTTTGCCATTTGAGATGAGTAAATTTTCTTTATCATATTTATGAATTTGTCGCCGAATTTCATAATTTCCAATTGCAGTACAAGAAATTTCCAATTTAAATTGTCAAATGCTTTCTGTGCATCTAAAAAGATTAGGGCCACTTGTTTATCTGAGTTTATTTCATAATATTCTAATACGCCCATTATTAATGTCATATTATTTTTTGTCTGTCTCTTTGGGATAAAGCCATTTTGATCGGAGTGAATGTATTCATAAATTATTTTATTGAGACGTTCTGTGATAATCAATGTAAATAATTTGTAGTCCACATTTAAAAGTGATATTGGTCTGTAATTTTTTATATGTGTATGATCTGTCTCTTCTTTTGGTATCAGCGTAATAATGGCCTCTGTCCAGGAATTAGGAATTGTAGCTTCTAGAAGTGCATCATTCAAGACTCCAAGTAAAATTTCATCGATTACATGTTGGCAAGATTTGTAAAACTCTATGGGTATACCATCTGGTCCCGGAGTTTTATTTGTTTTTTGTTTTTTCTTCGCCTCTATTAGTTCTGTCATTGTAATTGGTCTGTCCAATAAATCCCTATGTGTTTCCTCTAGTTCTTTGATATCAGCTTCATTTAAATATTGTTTGATATCTTCTTCTGAGGTCTCTTCCTGTTCATACAGTTTTTGGAAAAATGTTTTAGCTATGTTCTTTTTATCTTTGTTCCTATAATATATCTCTCCTGTGTCGTCCTGTAATTGATATATTGTCCTTCTCTCTTTTTCTTTCTTCAATTTGTACGCCAACCATCGTCCTGTCTTGTTTGCATGTTCGAAATAATTTTGTTTTATTGATTTGATTTTTCTGGCTATTTCTGTTTGTGTGATCAAATTTATTTTGTGTTTTGTCAAATTTATTTTTTCTTTGATCTTTTTGTTTTGAGGTTCATTCTGTAGCTCAGATTCATATTTTTCAAGATCTTTCAATAAATTGTCTTTCTTCTGTTGTTTTTCCTTGCTTTTCTTTGCTATGTATGCTATTGTCAGACCTCTTATATAGGCTTTCGCTGTGTCCCATAAGTTCTGGAGAGAGGTTTGTTCTTTAATGTTGATCTTAAAAAAATATTTTCATTTCTTTTTCTATCATTTGTACATAGTTTTTATCTTTCAAGATCTCAGTATTCATCATCCATCTCTTCTTCTTCTGATAGCCTTTCCAAATTATTTTTACTGGACTGTGGTCTGCCCAAATATTTGTCATTATTTCTATTTCTTCTAAGTCTTTCCTAAGATCTGTGGTCATCCAGGCCATATCAATTCTGGACCAGGATGAGTGTGGATTGGAGTAGAAGGTGTACCGCTTTTTTTTTCTTTATTTATCTCTCTCCAAGCATCCTGAAGGCATAATTCTTGTGCCATTTCCTTAAAAGTATCTGGGAGGGTCTTTTTCCTAGTTTTATTTTTTCTGGCACTCCAATAATCTTTTTCCATGTCTGAGATTGCATTGAAATCACCTATCATGCAAATGTTTTCATAGTTTAGATCTTTTACTTTGTTATGTATGTTTTTGAAGAAAGCACATTGATTCGCTTTTTTAATTGTTTTTGTATTTGGACTCTTATCCTTGTAAACTGCCCGAGGTCACTGAGAAATAAATTTTCATAAATAAATAAATAAATAAATAAATAAATAACAAGTATGCCAATTATAGAGTTGCTATAGGATGATTGGTGACAGTCTCACCAACGTTTTGCTTCATTTGTGGGTAAGCTTCAAAGATGCACCATGGATTGTTAAATAAGCAAATGAACTGTACTTCGGTTGTAAAACTCATGACCAAAATGAAGCCTTGACTCCTCACATTTATTGTGGAAGATTTACAATAGATTTAAACAGTAGGAAAATATTTCATACTAGAGCAACTCAATATTGTAAGGATTTGTGAACAATCAGTCTTAGTCAATCTTTTTTTAGATTTAGGTATTTTTTATTCTGTGTTTTTTAAAATAAATACTGTATATCATGGAGGTGAATATGCCTAATTCTCTTTCCTTCACTATTTTCCTCAATATCTTGCAGTAATTTGGGCTGTAAGAGAGTGACTAACCCAAAATCATCCAGCTGGCTTCCAGCCTAAGGCAGGTCAAGAACACCCAATCCAGTGGTGAAATTCAAAAAATTTCCTTACTGATTCTGTAGGCATGGCTTGGTGGTCATGTGACTGGGTGGGCAAGGCTTGGTGGTCATGTGTCTGGGAAAACCAACTATAACAATTGATACAAAAATAACACAATAACAAAATAACACAAAAGCTACACAACTGACTCACGCACAATGCAAAAGCAGCTGGACTTCACACAAAATGGCTGGGAACCTCCCAGAGTCAGAGAAAGCTCAGTACGCTGATGACACTCAGCTGTACATCTCCACCCCAGGCCACCCCAACAATGCCCTTGAAGTGATGTCCCAGTGTCTGGAGGCCGTGCGGGGCTGGATGGGGAGAAACAGGCTCTGACTCAACTCTTCCAAGACCGAGTGGCTATGGCTTCCGGCATCCCGATATAGCCAGCTGGTGCCATCGCTGGCTATTGGGGGCGAATCATTGGCCCCCACAGAGAGGGCTCGCAACTTAGGCGTCCTCCTGGATGCATGGCTGTCTTTAGAAGAGCACATGACGGCCGTGGCCAGGGGGGCTTTTTATCAGGTTCACCTGATATGCCAGTTGCGCCCCTTTCTGGATCGGGACTCCCTATGCATGGTCACTCAAGCACTCGTCACTTCCCGCCTGGACTACTACAATGCTCTCTACATGGGGCTCCCCCTGGGGGGCACCTGGAGGCTGCAGTTAGTCCAGAACGCGGCCACGCAGGGGGTTATGGGAGCGACGGGATGCTCCCATGTGACACCTCTCCTGCGTGAGTTGCACTAGCTTCCTGTGGTCTTCCGGGTGCGCTTCAAGGTGTTGGTAACCACCTTTAAAGTGCTCCATGGCTTAGGGCCAGGATACCTGTGAGACTGCCTTCTGCCGCCAATAGCCTTCCACTGGCCGGTTCGCTCGCACAGAGAGGGCCTCCTCAGGGTGCCGTCGGCCAGACAATGTCGGCTGGTGACCCCCAGGGGGAGAGCCTTTTCTGTGGCAGCGCCTGCCCTCTGGAACGACCTACCCCCTGAGATACGCACGATATCAGACCTCCGGACTTTCGTCGGGCCCTGAAAACGCACCTATTCCATCTAGGAGGGCTGGCTTGTTCCCTTCCTCCCAGTTTTAATTGATTTCAGTTTTAATTGGGTTGTTTTAAATTACTGGGCCAAAATTGTTTAATGTTTTTTAAATTGTTTTTAAATTTTATATGTTATGTTTTTATTTCGGCTGTGCAGCGCACTGAGTCCCGCGGGAGAAGGGCGGTATAAAAATTTAATAATAATAAATAAATAAATAAATAAAAACAAACTATCACATTTTACACAAAAATACCGGTTCAGGCAATAGGTAATAAAAAAATGTTTTAAAAAGTTAAAGAAAAAGTTCTGAGGATCACATGGCACAGCTGATTGTCGCAGCTGATTGTCAAAACTTTTAAAAACCTTTTAAAGCATTTTTTTATACCTATTCACCTGAACTGGTAATAAAAAAATGCTTTAAAAATTTTTAAAAAATGTTTTGAAGATCAGCTGTGCCGCACAATCATCAGAACTTTTTTTTTTACTTTTTAAAGCATTTTTTTAATATTGGTTCCAGTGAACCAGTAGCAATTTCACTACCGGTTCAGGTGAACCACCCTGAACTGGTAGCATTTCACCCTGACGCAATCCTCCAATTTGTAGTCTGATGCATGAATCACTACATGCTATCTGGCTCTCTCCCCAGATTTAAGACTAAATTCTTCTTCCTTTTTATCTTCTGATATTATCTATGTTAAGTATTATTCCTGCTTTATTGACAGAAATAAGGTCTGAATTTCAATAATATTTTTTCTTTCCTCCTTCTCCTCTGGCTCATTTTCCCCCCTTACTTTTTCCCTATATTTTTGAAGGGAAGGGATGATTTGAGAATTTTTCTTTTTTCTTTTTTTTGATTCCTTTTTAATTTTTTGCCTACTAATTCAATTATTGAATTATTGAATTAGATATTTGGATTATAATTAAGCCATAAGTGGATCATCAATTATTTATATTAAGCTTTTGGAGAACTGGAAATGAAGAAATGAAGAAATATACACAGCCAGCACCAAGTCCCTCAGTAGCAGAAATGCAAAAAACTTCCGAGATGATGGAGTTGTGCAAATTTATGCAATCACTCCATGATGATATCAAACAGGAACTGCCAGAAATGAAAAAAAGAATGGGGAATAATGAAGAGAGAATTAAGAAAGTAGAAGAAAAAGTGGAAATGACAGAGAAAAAAATTGAAAATCTGGTTTCCGTGGACAAAGTCCACAAAAGGACAATTATCTTGCTCGAAATGGAACACTCTGAATTTTACTTAAGATTCCAAAAGATAGAAGAAAAAGGAGAAAATCTACCAGAAATAATTGCAGAGATTTTGGCTGGTCTTGGAATAACCCAAAGAAAAGATTTTAAATGAGATTGATGAAGCCTTTAGAATCTATACTAGTTATGCAGTAAGGAATAAACTACTAAAGGAAGTACATGTAAGATTTACAAAGAGAGCAATGAAATCAGAAATACTTCAAGCAGTAAGGATTACAGCATTGAAACACAAGGATAAAGAACTTGTGGTTCTACGACAAATACCTAGAAGAGTTAGAGATTTGAGGAGAGAATACCAATTCTTAACAAGATTTTTAATATCCAAAGGAATGAGTTTTAGATGGTTAATACCTGAACGGATTATGGTGACATGGAGAGAACAAAGATACAGACTTGATTCAATTGAGAAAGTGAAGGTATTTTATCAACAACTTTGTGGAGCAATGGAAGAAGACTTGGGAGCTGTAGGTGTTACAAAAGAGAAAGATGAAGAAAAGGATAAGGAGGAAAAAGCGAAAGAAGAGAGGGCCCAGAGACAGGGGGCAAGAGCCAAAGACCTAATCAAACAAAGAGAGACGAGGGCAATGAAATTAAAACCTAAGTAACAAGTAAACGTAGAAGAAGAAATAAAAGCAATATCCTTAAATGTAAATGGATTAAATTCAGCGATAAAAAGAAACAGACTATTGACTAAATTAAATACTCTGAAGATGGACATTATATGTTTACAAGAAGTTCACATTAGAAAACAACACACAAAAGTATTACAATATCCCAAATTAGGAGTTTTATTTACAGCACTGATAAAACAAAGTAAAAGGGGTGTGGCATTATACATAAAAGAAAAATTAAAACCTAAATTGATTTTTGAAGATCAGGAAGGTGGGATTTTGATGGTGGAAATAAAAATGAACTTTAAACAAATACTTTTGATAGACTTGTACGCACCAATTGAAAAGCAGGAAGAATTTTATTGTCGATTGCACAGAAAAATTATAGCATTGAACTATGAAAATATATGTATAATGGATGGTTTTAATGCAGTTATAGACCCAGACTTGGATTATAAAACTTTGAAGACAAATAAAAAAACTAGAAGAACAGTACCAAAATCTTTTTTTACAATGGCAGAAGAATTAAGTATCCAAGATATCTGGAGACAAAAACATTTGAAGGAGAATCAATATACTTTTTATTCAAATAGACATTTATCGTGGTCAAGGATAGATATGGTATAGATGTCAACTGGACTTATAGAAGAGGTGCAAGAAGTGAATATTGGTTCAAATATTTGGGCTGACCATAGTCTGATGACAATAGTATTGAAAGGGAAAAAGAAAAAGACAAGATGGACTTTGAACACAACAATATTAAATGAAAAAGGATTCCAGGAATTTGTGGGAAAGGAACTGGACATTTTTTTAAAAATTAAATAAAAGGAAAGATACATCACTCCAAAATGTATGGGACACAATGAAAGCATATATTAGAGGTCTGGCAATAACATATTTGGGGGGAAAAAACAAAAAGATATGGAAGAAACAAGTAAGATTGGAAGAAGAATATAAAAGCCTGGAAAAAAGTTTCAGAAAGATGTTCAAAATAAAAAATTGACCTATAAAAGACTTTGTATGGGACTTTAGATGAGTCGCAGGGAATCTGGGGCATTGGCCTGACCGCATACTCCTACACTACTTTAAAGAAGCTATTGACCCAGAAGTCAGAAAAGCCAGTGGGATCCGGAGGGGTACCTGAGCGTCTCCATGACTGGTATACCATGTCCATAGCTCTAGACAGAGAAGTCCACCCCCACAGCAAAACCCCAGCAGAGCAGCCACCTCAGAGAGGCGCTGAGGCCCATTTTATCTAGAAGGCCCATTTTAAAGGCTACTAATATCACCACCCCTCAACCGGGGGGGGGGGGGAACCAATGAAGTGCTATCGGTGTGGACAAACAGGACATTGAGCTTCTGAGTGCCTGGCCCCTGCCCCAGTTCCACAACAGTGTCCAGCCAGACAAGCCGTGGAAGTTCCCCTCCCCACTAAAGAGAGTGAGGACCGTCTGGCTAAAGAAGCCCCTCCCAGCGAGGCTAGCAGAGATGAAGACCCAATGGTGAGTGCACCCATCCCCCCTTCTTGATTAAAGTAAAACTTGTGCTGCCAGAGACAGGGAAACAAGCAGAAATGCCAGCAACAATATATACCGGTTGCACCAGATGTCTAATTGGACTTAAAGTTGTAGAACAATTGGGGATCAGGACAACAGCCTTAAAGCACCCAATTAAATTTCACCAGATGGATGGAACTCCAAAAATTTATAGTAACCCCAAAAATGTCAGAATCTATCATACTGAGCCTGGCTTGGCTGGACAAATGGGGCCCCACCATCAAATGGGAAGATGGATACCAAAAAATCAGAATAGGGGTTGGCCCATTACCTCCTGCCCTTCCCCCCAAAGAGCAGTCTACCCATAACGGCCAGCAGCCAGAAACAGCAGCGGTTTGTTCAGACGGGCCTCCAGGCGAACACCAGTTTCCTAAGGTGTATGCAGACTTAGCTGAAGCTTTCAATGAGGAGGAATGTAATCTCCTCCCCCCTCATCAGCCCACAGATTGCGCCATCGAATTACAACCAGGAGCCAAATTGCCAAAACCCAGAATGTACTCCATGACACCTCCTGAAATGACTGAGTTGAGGAAGTACATTGACAACAACCTAGCCAGAGGGTTCATCGAGCCTGCAAAATCCAGGATGGCCGCCGCAGTACTGTTTACAGAAAAAAAAAGATGGTACATTGAGATTATGCGTTGATTTTAGGGGTGTGAACTGCATTTGCATACAAAATACCTACCCCCTCCCACTGATGAAGGACATGCTGAACCACCTATCAAAAGGCAAGATTTTCACCAAGCTGGATCTAAGAGAAGCCTACTACCGAGTTTGCATAAAGGAGGGAGACGAATGGAAGACTGCTTTTTTTTTTTATTAAAAAGTTTTATAAAAAGTACAAACATTTTCTCCCCCCCTTCCCATTCATTTCCCCACCCCCCTCCCAGCCCCCATCCCTCCCCCCCTTGGCTTCCCGGGATTATCTCAGGGTACAAAATGTACAAACATAATACTATAATTAACTAACCATATAATATATCATTAGTAACCTTGATCTTTAACTTCTAAAAAAACCCCACCAAATCCTACTTAATATGGCTATCTCTACTGCATATGTCATTCATAAACTAACTGAAAATTCTTATTCCGATATTTATTTTGAATATAACCTATCCATTTTCTCCATTCCTTTATATATCTTTCATTCAAATAGTCTTTAAGATATGCGGAGATTTTTGCCATTTCTGCCAAATGCACAACCTTTATTGTCCATTCTTGATTCGTAGGTATTTCTTGTTTCTTCCAATACTGTGCTACCAGTAGTCTTGCCACTGTTATTAAATTTAAAATCAATTTTATTTCTAGTCCAGTACAATCTGTTATAATACCTAACAAAAAAAAACTGTGGCGTAAATTTAATCTTTTTCTTTAATATATTTTGAATTATCCACCAAATTCTTATCCAGAACGCCTTAATACTTTTACACGTCCACCATATATGAAAATACGTGGCATCCTGACATCCACATCTCCAACATCTGGGCTGAATATTTGGATACATACAAGCTAATTTCTTTGGGTCTAAATGCCATCTATAAAACATTTTATAAAAATTTTCTCTTAAATTTTGAGCCTGTGTAAATTTTACATTTCTCACCCATATATTTTCCCATGTATCTAACGTTATTATTTCCCCTACATTTTGTGCCCATTTTATCATACAATCCTTAACTAATTCTGTCTCCGAATCTATTTCCAATAATGCATTGTATAACCTTTTTATGTGCATTTGGCCCTGGTCTCTTATTTGCTTAATCATGTTCTCTTCATATTGTAAAATACCCTTTTTTTGGTCTTCCTTCCATCTGGCCTGTAGCTGGCCATATTGAAACCAAGTTTTAATTATTCCTTGATCTTTTAGTTGTTGAATAGTTTTTAGCTGAAACCCCTGTCCTTCCTTCTCCAAAAGTTGCTCATATGAAATCCCATCTTGCTTTTGCTCTATGTTTATATTTTCAATCGCATGTCTGGGTATTGCCCAAATCGGAATTCTATCATTTAGCTTATAACAATATTTCTTCCAGACATGTAACAAAGAACTTCTCAATATATGATTTTTAAAAGTAGTATCTACCTTTTTATCATACAGTAAATATGCATGCCAGCCATAAACCAGGCCATACCCTTCAACATTTAATATCCTGTCTTCCGTTAAGTTAATCCAGTCACTAACTAGTGATAAAACAGCTGCCTCATAATAAAGCCCTAAATTGGGCACTTTAAGTCCACCTCTTTCTCGAGAATCCTGCATTATTTTCTGTTTAACTCGAGGTTTTTTTCCCTGCCGAAACAAACGTTGTTATACCTTTTTGCCATTCTTTCAGTATTTTATCACTTTTAAGTATTGGTATTGTTTGAAAAAGGAACAAAAACCTTGGCAAAAGATTCATTTTTATGGCAGCTATCCTTCCTAACAGTGACAATTGTAACTTACGCCAATTCTGAATCTCTAATTGCATCTTTTGCCACAATAATTCATAATTATAGTGATATAGTTTCAAATTGGTTGTCAGGATATTTATTCCCAAATACTTGACCTTTTTCACTACTTCAAATCCTGTTTGCTTCTCCATCTCTTGTTTTTGTTTAACAGTCATATTTTTAGCTATTATCTTTGTTTTGGCTGCATTTATTTAAAAGCCAGATATTAATCCATACTCTTTAATTATATCCCTTAATATTCTAACAGATTGTAATGGTTGAGTTAAGGTAACGACCAGGTCATCCACAAAAGCACGCAATTTATATTCATATTGCCTAATCTGTATTCCTTTTATTTCTTCTGAATCTCTTATATTATTCAACAAAATTTCCAATGATAAAATAAATAATAATGGAGACAAGGGGCATCCTTGCTGTGTACCTTTTTCTATTAAAAAATTATCAGTTAAGCCTCCATTAACTATTATTTGTGCTGTTTGTTTCTGATATATAGCCTTTATTGATTGTATAAAAGTATCACCAAACTGCATTCTTTCAATTAAATTTAGTAAAAACTTCCAATTAAGACGATCAAATGCTTTTTCGGCATCTAAAAAAATTATACCTACAGGGACCTGGTTGTTCCTTTCTAAATATTCCAATACATTAACAATATGTCTTGCATTGTTTTTCATTTGTCTGACTGCTATAAAACCCGTTTGATCATAATGTATTATTTGTTGCAATACTTTCATTAATCTATTTGCCAACACCTTAGTAAATATCTTATAATCCATATTTAACAATGAGATAGGCCTATAATTTTTTGGATCTGTATGGTCCTGACCTTCCTTTGGTATTAAAGATATAAAGGCTGCTTTCCAGGAGGGAGGAACCTTACCTCCCTGTTGTATAGTATTAAATAATTCTTTCATTGGTTCAGCCATCTCTTCATGTAAATTTTTATAATAAACCGCCGTCAGGCCATCAGTTCCTGGGGCCTTGCCCATCTTTAAATCTTTAATTGCAGACATAATTTCTTCCATCATAATTAATTGAGTTAACATATCCCTTTGTTCTTGTGAAACTGGCTTTATATTTTGTTTCTTAAGAAATCCATCTATATCCATATCCTGAATCTTATCTGCCTTATATAATTCTGAGTAATATTCTGTAAACGACTTCTTAATTAATTCTTGCTGAAAGACCTCCTTTCCTTTATATTTATTTTTTTCAATTGTTCTTTCACTTTGTTTCTTTCTAAGCATATAAACATCCATCTTCCAGGCTTATTGGCATTACAAAATGTATTATATTTAGCATACTGTAAATTAGTTGCTGTTTGATCTGCAATCAACATTTTAAATTGTTCTTTCAGCAAGTTAAGAACCTCTTTAACTTTATTATCCCTTGGGTTTTTTATCAAAAGTTGTTCATTTTCCTTAATTTGCTCTTCCAACACCCTTCTTTTTTCCCCTTGCTTTTTTCTAAACTTATTGTTCATATAAATCAAGTCACCCCGCATATAAGCCTTACTAGCATCCCATACCATTTCCATTGAGGTACCCTTTTGCATATTCATAATAAAATATTCTTTCAAATACTTCTTACATTCTTTGATATTTTCCCCATATCTAAATAGGTTTTCATTTACTCTCCAGGACCTCTTTGGTCCCTTACAATAATCTATTTCTACCCATACAGGGCTATGGTCTGTCAACGTTCCTGGAAAAATCTTTGTTGTCTTCACCCTAGGGAAAAGATCATTGGATATTAATATAAAATCTATCCTTGAGAAGGATTGATGTCTATCTGAGAAGAAGGTAAAATCTTTATCTGTTGGATTTCTGTCCCACCAAATATCTTTCAACTCCCATTCCTCCATCAAATCAAAAAAAGATCTTGGCAGTTTAGCTCTTGAGGCAACACTTTGATTCGATCCTAACTTGTCTTTTCTGACATAAATTACTCCATTCCAGTCCCCAAGCAGAATACATGTTTTATATTTCCAATTGGTCATTTTAGCATGTAAAAAACTGTAAAAAATCTCCTGTTGTTGATTGGGTGCGTAAACCCCAAATATTAAAGTTTTCTGACCTTCAATCAAGACTTCAATTGCCAGATATCTACCCTGCTCGTCTGATTCAATTAATTTAGAAATTAAGTCTTTCTTCAGGTAGATAACTATACAATTTTTTTTCTCTGATGATGCTGCAACATAATGCGCGCCCAATTTTGAATTTATTAAATATTTTTGGTCCTGTATTCTAATATGCGTTTCCTGCAAACATATAATGTCATTCTTAAATTGTTTAAGATAGGTAAATATCTTCCTTCTTTTCTGCGGAGAATTCAAACCATTAACATTCCAAGTCAGGAATCTAGTTCCCATGCTTGAACTTCTGAAGCCTCAGGAGCATTTGTTGGTTTTCCAACTCTAACCGACTTTTCGGTCTCCTCCCACCGCTTCCGTTTTGGCAATTTCAGAACTTGGCAGTTGCAATTGTTGAGTTTTTAACTCCTCCTTACGTTTTGCTGTAGCCACTCTAGTCATTCTTTGTTCTCTGGGTTCTACATCCGCCAAGACTTTAAGGATATCTTCTTGGCTTGTTGAAATTATGATTCCCCCCTGTGCGGTGGATAACAATTCTTCTTGTGGTAACTTCTCAGCTGTTTCTTTAACTTTATTTTCAGGAGATTTTGGCCTTCCAGCCTTTAAAACGTTTATGTAGAAATCCCTTGCTTTATCAATCGTATTCAACCTATATCTTTCTCCAGAAAAATTCACCACCAAGCCGGCTGGAACATCCCATCTGTATTGTAGCTGACGATTCTTTAACTCCTCAACCAAAAAAGAATAATCTCTTCTTGCTCTTAACATCTTTGGGGGAATTTCTTTCATTGTCATCACCTCTTGTCCGTCCACTTCTAGCTTTTTTTTGTAAGTTCCTTGCAGCACTTCATTGCGCACATATCTTGTAGTGAAATATATTACTATATCTCTTGGTAACTTTCTCTGTCTTGCCACCCAGGAGTTAACTCTGAAAATTTTATCCATTTGCCACATCACTTCGCCTTTTGGCCTTCCCAGCACCTGTGCTATTGCTTCTCCCAGCTTCTCCTTCAAATTTTCTTTTTTATCTTCTTTCACCCCTCTAATTCTCACTGCAAACTCCATTTTTCTATATTGCATAAGTAACAAATCCATCTCAGATCTCTCAATTTTTTGCTGAGCCATATCCAACTTGTTGCTCAAAACTTCAGTAGTTTCTTTAACTTCTTCTATTTTAGAATCCAAATTTTCAGCTTGGGCAGCAAGCCCTTGAAATGCATAAAGTATATCTTCCCTAATGTCCACATTATGTGCTGCCAATTCCTCTGTAACTGTTTGGATTTTAGTATCAATCAAAGCATGAGACTTCTGCAACATTTTGAATTCTAGCTGTAAGTTTGTTTTCTGTAGCACTCAATGGTCCTTGAATAACCTGTTGTATCATTTCAATTGTTAAAGTCTGAGTCTCTTGTACTTTAGGAGCATGAGCAGGAGAGCTGCCAGCACTAGATGTACCTTTTGCTGGAACTGTTTTTACTGGGGGAGGTTTTGTAGCCATTTTGAAGAGAGTTTATCTTTCCCCTCCTCCTTCTTTTATTTACTTTTTTCCCTTCTTCCTGTATTCTTAAAGTTTCTTTTTAATTAAAAAACAGCCAAATAGTCCAAATTTCTTAAAAGCCAACAAACAATTCTTTAAGAAAAAGAAAAAGAAAATCCTTCTTCTGGCAAATCATTAACAAAAGAAAAGTTTCTTTGAGGCTATGGCAGTAATCAGTTCACTTTCACTTTCCCAGCCACTCAAGCCTCAATCGCCATTTTTCCCCCTTTTTTACTTTGTAGCTTCCGAAGGAGGCAATCCACAAAAATAAAGAAGTTAAGGAAAATACTTGCAATTAAAGTCCTCCTGGCTGATCCCGTCTGCTTCTTATTATTAAATTCAGTTTTTTTTAAAAAAAAATCCAGCAGATGCGGTCGCGGCTTGTAGATCTGCCAAAGCAGAAGCGTTCCCGGTCTGGAGCTGTTGGCTGGCTTCTGGGGAACTCAGCCTTTCACCCCCACAGAAATCCTTCTGGGGGACTTTGGCGTGCTCTACCTCCACCAGCCGGCTCTTCGCTTCCCCCTTTTGCCCAGGGGGAAGTTTTCAAACCTCCCGGCAGCATTGGATTGCTGCACGGGGGTTTTTACAGTACCGCGAAGCGGGCGCGCTAATTAAGGCACTGTCCAGGCTCGTGGAGCCGCCGGAAGTCGGAAGACTGCTTTTAACTGCCCGCTGGGCAGCTTCCAATTCCGGGTCATGCCTTTTGGACTCCAAGGACCCCCACAGACTTCATGAGCATCTATATAAGGGGGTTCTTGTTTATCTTGATGACATTCTTATATTCAGCAAAAGTATGGAAGAACATGTCAAATTGGTCAGACAAGTGCTGAAAAAGCTCCTAGCGGCCATGCTTTATGCAAAGTTGTCCAAATGCGAGTTCCATAAGGAGTCCTTGGACTACTTAGGATACAGGGTATTGAGTCATGGAATCAAAATGGACCCAGGGAAGGTGAGGGCAGTGCTGGACTGACAGCCCCCACGAACCCATAAGCAACTCCAAAGCTTCCTGGGGTTTGCAAACTTTTACAGACAATTCATCCCTTCCTTCACTGAGGTCGCGCTCCCTTTGACAGAATTGCTAAAAACCGGCCTATCTCCCACCAAGCCAAAACCTAGCCAACCCCTAGCTTGGACAATGGGTTGTCAAAAATCCTTTGAATGGTTGAAACGTCTATTTGCAGTGGAGCTGATCCTACAGCATCCTGACCCAAATAAGCCATTTGTGGTTCAGGCGGATGCAAGTGATGTGGCAATGGCTGCTGTTCTACTGCAAAGGAATGGCCAAAACAATCTAATGCCATGTGCTTACATATCGAGAAAGTTAATGGACACTGAGCGCAGATGGGCAGTATGGGAAAAAGAGGTTTTTGCGGTTCGATGGGGTCTCCTATCCTGGAGACACTTCCTAGAGGGGGTTAATGAGCCTTTTGAGGTGTGGACTGACCACAAGAATCTCAAGGTGCTGAAGACCCCGAGGAAACTTTCACCCAAGCAGATTCGTGGGCTCAATATTTCAAACACTTTAACTTTAACCTGAAATACATCCCAGGGGGTAAAAACCTTTTAGCTGATGCTCTCTCCCGTAAGCCCCAGTTTGACAGCCGACAGGAAGAGATAGTTCATGCCATGATTTCGGAGACACAGCCAGCCACCCAAGCTAGCACCAGAGCACAAACGTGCCAGGGGTCCAACCTCCCTGAAGACAAGTTGACAGTGGAGCTAAAAGCGGCGCTCTTGACTGATTCCTGGTTCAAGGAAAATCAGGCGAACCTAACCCTAAGAGATGGGTTGGCATGGAGATGTGTCCCACAGCATGCGACTCCTGGTGCTAAAAAGGAGTCATGATTCTCAACTAGGGGGCAACTTTGGATTTTTAAAAACCCTCCATTTGACTAGGAGACAATTCTAGTGGCCAAAGATGAAAGCTGATGTGGAAGACTATGTGAGGAGCTGCGCCACCTGCGCCACCATGAAATCCAGACCGGGGGGGGGGGGCTGGACTTCTCCAGGCTGTGGCCAAACCCACCAAGCCCTGGGAGGAGATTGCGATGGATTTCATAGTTGAGCTCCCTGACAGTGGGGGTAACAGGGTGATTTGGACTGTCATTGATTTATTCTCCAAGCAAGCACACTTCACTGCCTGCAACGGACTACCCTCGGCCAAGAAACTGGCAAAGCTGTTTCTGAAACACATCTACAGACTACATGGGGGAGAATAATATCAGATTGCGGGGTCCAGTTTACCGCTAAGTTCTGGAGGGACTTTTTATGGTCCATTGGGTCATCCCAGGGGCTTAGCTCAGCTTTTCACCCATCAATTAATGGATCGGCTGAAAAATTGAACTCAATGGTGGAGCAATACATTAGGTGTTATGCAAATTATCAACAAGAAAACTGGTCGGACTTGCTACCGTTCGCAGAGGTGGCTTATAATAATGCAGTACACAGCAGTACTGGGTTGACTCCTTTTCAGATAACTACAGACAAGGATTTTGTGCTGATGCCTGAGTTACCTAGAGAGCCGCTCACTTCTATGTCCCTAACAGAATGGATGACCTAATTGAAAAAGGGTTGGGAGAATACTAAGAAAGCTTTAGCAGAATCAGCGGAAAGAAATAAGGCTGACAAACGCCGGCCCCTCCAACCACCTTTCCGAATAGGTGATAAGGTGTATTTGTCAACCAAGTACCTAAGATTGAGGTTACCCAGCAAGAAGTTTGGACCCAAATTCATAGGTCCCTTACCTATAGTGAAAGTTATTAACCCAGTGACTGTCCAACTTAGCCTCCATCACATATTAGGGAAGTATACCCCGTTTTCCACAGTAGCTTATTGAGACCGGCCAGAGAATCCAACCTAAGACCCTTGCCAGCTGCTCCACCCCCTCCTTTGGTAGTGCAAGGGGAGACTCATTATGAGGTGAAGAAAATCCTGGACTCTAGACTGTACAGGGGTCACTTACAATATCTGGTACACTGGAAAGGTTACCCTTTAGCTGAAGCAACTTGGGTGAAGAGTTGGGATGTAAATGCTGATACTCTAGTGAAACAATTTCATGATAAATTTCCTGAGAAACCAAAAGGTCCCCCCCCGGGGGGGGGTAGGCGGGGTTAAGGGGTCTTGTGAATGGTGTTAACCCCTTCTTTTGTGTTTTGTATGCTTTATTTTTCAGGAAGTGGTTCTTTCTGCAGGGAGGGACGCCTGTCAGCTTTGGAAGCCATATTAGACCGGAAGCTTCAATGCTGCCATCTTCTCATGTGTGGGAAAGTAGGAGGTGGGATTAAGGAGAGGGATTGTTAGTAGACATAATAGCATTCTTCCTGTCGGTCAAGGTCAGGGCGATCCAGCATCTGGGGAAGGAGTGGTCAGGGGGCTGGGTCAAGATGAAACGAACGTTGATTGGAGCATGTGATCGACTGAGGAGAAAGGGGATGGTTTTGGGGGTTTTGACTTAATGAGGGAAAACTTGGGCTTTTCAGATTCAGGTTTTCCCAGATGTGCCAGTTTGCCTATTCTAATAAAAAGAACTTTGGAAAATGCTTGCTTCCACGTCTTTACTTGGAGTTGGGGTGTTTCTGGAACGCTTATACATACCTAAAGAAGGTACAGATTTACAATTGATTAAAAATTATAGACTGATTTCACTATTAAATGTAGATTACAAGATTTTTGCTTCAATAATGGCAAATAGGTTGAAAAAACCGTTAAATGAATATATTCACAGTGATCAAAATAGATTCTTACCAAAAAGGCAAATTAAAGATAACATGAGGATGATTTTGAATACCTTGGAATATTATGAGACTCACCCAGAAAAACAAATGGTGTTGATGTTTCTAGATGCACAAAAAGCTTTTGATAATGTGAACTGACAGTTTATGATAAAGCAGTTACAGAGAATATTTATAAATCTCTCCTCTTTGGTGAGAGATTTATAAATACTATAAAAACAATATATGACAGACAATTTGCCAAGATAATGATGAACGTAGAAATGACAGGAAAGATTAATATAATGAAGGGCACCAGGCAAGGATGCCCTTTATCACCATTACTGTTTATTTTGACTCTAGAAGTTTTAAACAGGAACATTAGACGGAGTGATGAGATAAAAGGAATGAAAGTCAAAAAAGAGGAATATAAATTACAAGCGTTCGCCAATGACTTAGTTTTTATTAAAGAGGAACCGCAAATAACAGGGCCTAAATTACTAGAAAAGATAGAAGGTTATGGAAAAGTATCTAGTTTGAAAATAAACCAAGATAAAACAAAAATTTTGGTGAAGAATACAACAGAAAAACAAAATAGAGGGTTAAAAGAAAATCTAGATATACAAATGGTGAAAAAAGTGAAATACTTGGAAGTATGCTTAACTTCAAAATGTGCAACAATAAAAGAAGAAAACTAGTACAAGTTAAAGCAACAAATTGAAAAAGACTTGGAAAAATGGAAGAATCTTCAACTATCACTTATGGGTCGGATCACATTGATAAAGATGAATATATTACCAAGACTATTATTCTTATTCCAAACTGTGCCAATAAAAATGGAAAAGACTTACTTTCAATATCTTAATAAGATCGTGAGGAAATTTATATGGCAAAGGAAAAAAGTAAGAATAAGTTTAAGAATGTTGCAAGACACGAGATTACGAGGGGGATTTGGTTTACCAAATTGGGAATTATATTACCAAGCAGCAACATTGACATGGTTGAAAGAATGGATTGAATTAAGAAATACAATGTTGTTAACACTGGAAGGGCATGATTTACAACTGGGATGGCATGCCTTTTTATGGCATGGTAGAAGTAAGATACACACATACTTTCATAGACATTATATAAGAAATGCATTGTTATTGGTCTGGGAGAAGGTTAGAGATAAATTTTATGTGAAAATACCAACATGGTTATCAATAACGGAAGCTTTGATACACCCAAATGTCTTTAATTCTGGAAATATTGTCAGATATAATGAGTTATTAACAGATAAGGGGGAACTGAAAGAGAAACGAGAATTGGAACAACAGGGAATTGAGATAGATTGGTACATGTATATGTAAATAAGAGCAAGATATGAAAAAGATGCTAAACTATATGGTTTTTATATGGAGAAGACTGAACTGGACTAAAACTTAATAATTGTTTTTATAATTTTTTGTTGTATATTGAATTGGAGGAGGAGCAAGTAAGAGAAATGATGATAGCCTGGGGTAGAAATTTTGGTTATCGAATTGAATTTGAAAAATGGCAACAACTATGGGAAAGGAAGTATAAATTAACAATGTCCACAGCATATAAGGAAAATCAATATAAAATGTTTTACAGATGGTATATGCCACCGGAACAGTTAGCAAAAATATTTAAAGATAAATCAGCTAAATGCTGGAAATGTCATCAAACACCAGGATCTTATTACCATATGTGGTGGACTTGTCCCGAAGCAAAAAATTATTGGTACAAGATTAAAATCTGGCTGGAAGAAATTATATAACAATGTATTGAATTTAAACCCGAGTTGTTCCTACTTGATATGTTTCCAGAAAAAATTAGTAAGGAAAATGAATATTTGATTATACATGTAAAATAACAGCTGCAAGAATTGTGTATGCTCAAAATTGGAAATCAGAGAAAATACCTTTGGAAGAAGAAGTAATAAAAAAATTTTTAGACTGTGCAGAAATGAATAGATTAACTTTGATGATTAAAGATAAGGAGGAATCAGAATATTTTAAAAAATGGAATTAGTTTTATAGTTGGTTGGAAAAGGGACATAAATGATTGATATTATAATTATGTACAAATGATGATTATGATATTGATTTAGAAATGAAATGTTAGAATGGTTTGGATGAATATGAAGATAGAAGAAACTTATGGAAGATGGAAAAGAAGCCTACAAGATAATATCGAGGCGTCACAGGGAAGGGAGGATTGATGTATTAAATGTTTGTCTGCCTTAAAAAATAAAAAAAAATCTATTAAAAAAGAAGAAGATCCAATAGGTATAAGAATTTTTCACTCTTCCATTGGACTCTTTTATGCAGCTGAATGAGAAGTGCTAGAGAGGATAAGAGAACATTTCAAGGTTTATTAGACCTAGACCTCCTTTCTCCTCCCTGCCTGTGATAGAATTGGCCCTGCAAAGGACTCTTTGCCTTGAGGGTGGAGCCCATTTCTGTGGACTACCCCCGCCAACATTGCCACAGGCCCTCATGAAAGATGAACATGTAGAAACAGAAGTGAATGAACAACACACACAATGAATATCACTGAGACTAAAAATGGCAAAACTGGCAGCTCTGAAAAGAAAGTCAGTGTTGAATAGTGTAGATCTTTGCTCAAGAATCACAGGAAATAGGTAGAGGCCAACTGTATTTCTAAAAGTGCCTCGAAGTCTAGAATTCATTTTGAGATCCTGGTATTACCCTAGAAATGATCTTGTGTAATGAGTGTGTGCAGAAAGGACAATGAGGATATCTCAGGAACAAATTGACATCTTGTTTAGAATAAAGTGAAAAAAAGGTAGAGTAAAATAATATTCACCATATTATGACCATATTATGATCCAGTTATGCAGTTCACCTAGTTTTAGAGCCATACTAAATGTGACATTTCAATATTTACCTGAAACATAATTGTCAGCTTCCTGTTGAGGGAAGTATGTATTTACTTGTTGTATTAAAGTAGGAAATGCGGGTCCAGCTAGATGACCACTGGACATCTTTCTAGTATTCATTTCCAAATGTATCCAGTGTAAAAATACAAAAGCCAGCCAAACTCCTCTGTATAAGCAACATTCTGTAAGGGAGGACCCCTCGCTGTCAGAAAGACCCATATCTTGGGTGACATACTGTTTGAAAGTTACAAATGTCAAGGATACCAAAATGAGACAGTGAGTCTCTATCACCAAAGATAATTTTCAGAAAAGTTATATTTGTTTGGCAAGACATGTAAGAACTTTTGTAATTAGGAAATGTCTCTTTGATGTAACAAATGTTTCTAAATGAAAACTGCTGAGTTCACAGAATCCTTTGTTTGAAACTGTATAAAGACCAGGGTCCCTGACCCATAATTTTGTTCAGACTTCCAGGTATGAATTGGACTCTGAACCTTATTGCAATAATAAAATCTGATTCTGTTTGCCCTTTGGGATGACTCTCAATCTCTTCATTCCATAACAGTATCAACAGACTTGGTTACCTGAATCATCAGAAAGATTCAGTAGTTATAGGAATTCCACACTCTTCCCATGGACTCTTTTATTCAAGTGAAGGAGAGCTGCTAGAGGAGATGGAAAAAACATTTTGAGATGTATTAGACTATCCCACCCCCTTTGAAATTCTTGCTGCAAAAGATTTGATTTGAGAAAGGACCCTAAACATGAGGGAAGAGGATAAAAGTGGAAAAGGGAAATCCAGCTGTCATTCAGAAACTTCTGTGTTATGTGTACTTTGCCTATGTTGTAAAAAACGGTGCAGTAAAAAGGCAAATAAAGAATGGATATGTGTAAACTATTAGTCCTAGACTTACATTTGTAATTACTATTTGTATTTCAATCATTTTTTTCAGTGAAGTATGATTCATAGCTGAGATTTTAACATTTTATAGGATGATTTGTGTCACAAGTTAAATATTTACATTCCCTTATAAATTTAGACCCTGTAATAAAGGAAAAGCAGAAAGTTTGTGAATGAAACTTGTGAGGATTAGGGGAAATTAAATAGGTTCAGGCTTATATGGATATTGGTTGTACAAATTATATTTTCACCTGTGTATATTCTTAGATCACACCCCTTTATTAGGATCAGTGTCCCCAATACTATTCCTCACTTGTTACCCATGTGTGTTTTTCTGCATCAGGTCCTATCTGACTCACCCTCTGATCATTTGATTTTATTGTGTAGTCTATCTAGTTATCTATCCTGGTAACTAAAATAAATTTTATAACATCTGGTGGTCTGTCTATTTAACAAAAAGAATGGTCCAGGAAAAGATCCCTTCTCTCATGTAGATTTCCTCTTGCTACATCTTCCTTTCTTTTATCAACACTCAGCCTAAGGTGATATTGAGTGATCAGACAAAGTCATTCTTATGCCAAGTACTATCCCAAAGTATTTAACTTGAGAAAAATATGATCTTAAGTAATTCTATTTTTGCTTCTGTTTGAGGTCTTAGCTAATAGCTTAAATTTGATTTTATACTACTTCTGCCCAAGCAACCATATCAGCTGGAAAATCTCAGTGGCAAAGTAACCATTACAATTAGTAAGCAGAAGGGGAAGAATGGGACTGTGTGAAATTATAGCGTAATATGTGGTTGAAAAGCAGGTAAAACCTTTCACACTGAAATGTAGACTAAGAGATGCCCTCCTCTTTCCCTCCTCCTCCCTCCCTCCCCCTCCCTCTCTCGCTCCCTCCACCCCCCCCCACCTCTCTCCCTCCTTCTGTCTCTCATAGGAATATAATGCCCCAGGTCCCAGTTAAAGAAGTTGCACAATGTCTGCAATGCTTATTTAGCTTTATTTCAAGGAATATTTGCCAAATTTTACTTCAATGCATAAATGTTTTTGAGTTTGATAGATAGCAATTTGATTCATGTAAAGAAAGATAAAGCAATAGCAGGCGGTAATCTCAGGTCATTGGCCATATCTTGAAGACATTCCAGGTGGGAGATGGAGACTGCATTATTTTCCACGCCAGCTGTAGAAATGAGATAAAGTAATAGATTGATCAAAGTGAGTTTAAGGTAATTTCAGTTTTTTGCAAAGTTTAGTCAATGCCAACAATTTCAGGCAAATAATCTCAATTTAATATCTCTATGAGAGGAGAGTTTTCTTACCTTATGCAGCAGATGAATCCTGAGTAACAGTCCACTCTGCCATGGTATTGGTACTGCGAAGGACACCAATTGTCAAAGCAGCGTCCTCCTAGAGAACGACACTGGAGCTGGGCATTCCCTATGAAAACAAAAAGAGGAGACAAGTAAACGACGAGTAAAGTTTATTTATGTTTAAATACATTTTTTCCTTCTAAGACATCACTTTCTTTTACAGAATTGCAGGATTCCTATGAATTCAGGAAGTTCTCTCTGACCAAGGAATCCATTTCTGCTAATCTCCCTTCAGCAGCCCCAAAACATCATATATCAATCCAGTTTTTAAGCCTGGCCAGATTTGAATTGGCAGGTATGCCTGTATCTATTAAGAGGTATACCTCTTAAAAATCTGATTCAGAGCAAAGGAAGACCTTACTGTGATATATTTCTCTTCATTATTACTATGGATCAGTGGTGAAATCCAAATTTTTTTACTACTGGTTCTGTGGGTGTGGCTTGTTGGGCATGGTGTGGCTTGGTGGGCATGGCTTGGTGGGTGTGACAGGGGAAGGATACTGCAAAATCTCCATTCCCACCCCATTCCAGAGGAAGGATACTACAAAATCTCCATTCCCACCCCATTCCAGAGGAAGGATATTGCAAAATCTCCATTCCCACCCCACTCCTGGGGCCAGCCAGAGATGGTATTTTCTGGTTCTCCAAACTACTCAAAATTTCCGCTACTGGTTCTCCGAACTGCTCAAAATTTCCGCTACCAGTTCTCCAGAACCTGTCAGAACCTGCTGGATTTCACCCCTGGAAGAAATAATCTGGTTCACTAGAAGGGGAGCCCTAGCTGTGATATATTTCTCTCCACTATTACTGTTGTGTCTTCGGCTCCCGAGCCCGGACCTCCGGAGGAAGAATCCTCCGAAAGTGAAGAGGAGGAGGAGGCAAGGGCCTCCTCCCCTGGCCCGTCTGGTTTGGCACCACCCCAGGCCCCAGCTGAAAGCCCTGTGGAAGAAAGCTCCTCTGAGTCAGACGATAATGAGGAGAGGGAGTGGATTAATCCCAGGTGGTGACGATCAGAGAGACGGGCTCAGCAAAGGAGTGGGTGGGGCCGAGCACGAGGTGATGAGTCACAAAGCCAATGCCCCACAAGGTATAAAAGGAGCTGACCTTACCTTGTTGGCTTTTGTGACGAACAAAGTTTTACCCTGACTGCTTGTGTCCTGAAATACTGCAGCAGCTAAGTGTTTTCTTTTAAACGTGTATTGGATATAAATACTTGGAGCCTTATCAGGGACTGGCCGTGGCAACTCAAAACAACAGCTGTCGTTATCTCTCCCGGGCTCGCTGCCAGCTTGTTGTTTATGGATGGTAAATAAACAACTTCTGAATACTCCTGTTCGAGTGTGTGTGCTTGTCTGGGCTTCTGAAGCAGGGAGGGGACAGAACAATTACATGGATCCTTGCTTGGTAGAAAATAATGCTGAGTTACAGTGGCCAGTTCTGCTGGGTGAAAACCTTGAGTGAGAAGGGTTAACTTCCTTTAAACTTCAGGGCCTGGCAATGTCCCTCTTCTCTTAATGTTTCTATCACTGCTCTTTTCTGCTCTTGAAATGCTGTGCATTTGTGTTATTTTGCTGCAATTTCTTCTCTTTTCCGCACATTAAGTACAAATATATTCACTAGATGATTAATATCTATCTTTTATTTTTATTGGTATCTAGTATGCCTTCCTCCTCCTTTTCTCTCAACAGGAACATCATGCAGAGCTTTGGTCTGAGAGAGAGAGAAACTGGCCCAGATAGACCCAGCCGGGTTTCATCTAATCCTCTTTCATCCTCTTATTTTCTGCAAAACACCAAGATGGTGAGAAGGTTTGGCCTGTGAGGGAGAGACTGGTTCAAATTCACTTAGTCAGCTTTCAGGCCTAAGGTGAGACTGGAATTCAGTTTCCAGATTTGTAGCCTTTTGCTTTAATCACTAGATCAAACTGTTTCTCTATTGTGGCTCCTTATTCAAACAGAACATACTTTGGTGAGAATTTGGTAAACCAATACCAAAGTGAAGCAAATCAACAAAAATAAACTACAACAAAACCCCCAATAACGTTCTTTCGAGAATAGTGAATTGATTAATTAATTTTCCAGCCCCTCCTCGATGCCTGATAATTTCTGGATCTCGAGTTTGAATGCAAAAGAAAAATCAATGGCATGTTTTTCAAATGTTTGGAGGCTTATGTTGTCAATAGTCCACACAATTCAAAGTTATTTCTATAAAGTAAAACAAAAAGAAGATGTTGAAGATTAGCCTGCTTTCAGTGATGATCATACTTCTTTAGACAGTAGTGAGTTATCAGTCCTTTCTAAATTATCACTAATTTTGTTTCTTACCTGGTTCAGACAGGAATGCAAGGAAAAGAAATGCAAACAGCAGATAAAGGATCTTCATGCTTGGTTTGGTTCTGGACCAGATCTTACTCCTGGGACATTCACTGCTCTCTATTTATAGAATTATAATGATTGCATCCTATCATCTCAGTGAAGTATTGCAAATATTTTAGGTGTTATTTTTACAGTTTTTATAGGCAATGCTGCCTTTTCCTTGTGTTGAAACACTCCTGTGGGTTTGATGCTGCAAACGTCCTTAGAAGAGCAACAGACTTAGTTGAAGAGCTAAGTTGTAAAAGATTGGTGGTTCAGGACTTGCAGTGTACTAATGGAGTAAAGAAAATTCCTAACTGAATTGCTGCCCAAACTCTACCAATCCACAATGATAATGCTCAGCGATATTCACTAGCAGCTGAAGTTTTGGAAGAGCCTTTAGAATCAAATGGTAGAAATCTGGGTCTGACACATTTTTATGGATGGGGTTTGGGAAAACAGCTGCTCTGCTTTTTGGTGGGTGTTTGTGGTACTCAGATGAAGCACAGGCTTCTTTGGCTTTCATTGTAGTTGTCAGAAGCCATATAAGGCCAGAAGTTTCCATGCTGCCACCTTCTCATGTGTGGGAAAGTAGGAGAGGGGATTTAGTAGAGGGATTGTCTTTAGACATAATAGCATTCTTCCTGTCGGTCGAGGTCAGGTCAATCCTGCATCTGGAGAAGGAGTGGTTGGAGTGATGTCTTGAGATGGGACGGGTGGTGATCGGAACATGTGACCAACTGAGGAGGGAGGGGATGATTTGGGGGATTTTGATTTACTGAGGGAAAATCTGGACCTCACATTCAGGTTTTTCTAGATGTGCCAGTTTACCTATTCTAGTAAATAGAACTTCGAAAAATGCTTTCTTCAGAGTTTTTACTTGGAATTGGGGTTTTTCTGGAACGCTGACAGTAGTTTTCCTCTCTCATGCATGTGATTTCTATTTCCCTGAAGACAGAGAATATATCTAGTGTGGGAAATATTCCTGTAGCCTTAATTAAGAGTTATTAGGAGTCCTGTGGGACACAGAAATTAACTGAAATTGAGAAGGAGAACTGCGTTCTAAGAGCTGTGTATTCTGTGAGTGTTGGTTATATTGAATGTTTCCTGCTGCTTCAGCTATAGAGGATCTCTTAGGGCCATACTTTTATTACTTATCTCTAGATTTCAGTGTTGAGAACAATATGCCTCTACAGTTAGGCACGAAAACCCAAATGCACAAGTATAGAAGATACGTGGCTCAATAGCAGTAACTGTGAGAGGGATTTCAGACTCCTGGTGGAAATCTGGTGAAATCTAAAATTTGTTACTACCGGTTCTGTGGGCATGGCTTGGGGGGGGGGGTAATGTGACTGGGTGGGCATGGCCAATTTTTTTTTAACTTTTAAAGCCATTTTTTTACAATCTTTTCAGTGAAGAGGTTGTAAAAAATGCTTTCAAAAGGCTCTGATGATCCCAGCTGAGTTTTTAAAAAAATGTCTGCCAATCAGGCAACTCAGCTTGGATCCTCAGAGGCATTTAAAAGAAAAAAAGGTTTTTTTTCTTTTAAAAGCCTTTGACGATCCCAGCTGAGCTGCACGATCATCAGAGGCTTTTTTTTTACTTTTAAAAGCATTTTTTTTCCACCGAAAAGGTTGTAGAAAAAATGCCTTTAAAAGTAAAAAACAAAAGCCTCTGATGATTGTGTGGCTCAGCTGGGCATGGGGGGGCAGGGATATTTGCTACCAGTTCTCTGAACCACCTGCCTCCATCGCTACCAGATCGAGTGATCCGGTCCGAATGGGAGCATTTCACCCCTGCTTTTATACTGACAGGGGGTCAGCGGTCGACCCCGAGGCGCCTCACTTGTGTGGTGCCACAAGGGTCATTCCTCTCACCCCTTCTGTTCAACATTTATGTAAAGCCACTGGGCGAGATCATCCGTGGCTTTGGGGTGGAGTTCCATCAGTACGCTGATGACACTCAGCTGTACATCTCCACCCCAGGCCACCCCAACGATGCCCTTGAAGTGAGGTCCCAGTATCTGGAGGCCGTGCGGGGCTGGATGGGGAGAAACAGGCTCTGACTCAACCCTTCCAAGACCGAGTGGCTGTGGCTTCCGGCGTCCCGATATAGCCAGCTGGTGCCATCGCTGGCTATTGGGGGCAAATCATTGGCCCCCATGGAGAGGGCTCGCAACTTAGGCGTCCTCCTGGATGCACGGCTGTCTTTAGAAGAGCACATGATGGCCATGGCCAGGGAGGCTTTTTATCAGGTTCGCCTGATATGCCAGTTGCGCCCTTTCTGGATCAGGACTCCCTACGCACGGTCACTCAAGCACTCATCACTTCCCGCCTGGACTACTGCAATGCTCTCTACATGGGGCTCCCCCTGGGGTGCACCCGGAGGCTGCAGTTAGTTCAGAACGCGGCCGCGCGGGGGATTATGGGAGCGACGGGGCGCTCCCATGTGACACCTCTCCTGCATGAGCTGCACTGGCTTCCTGTGGTCTTCCGGGTGCGCTTCAAGGTGTTGGTAACCACCTTTAAAGCGCTCCATGGCTTAGGGCCGGGGTACCTGCGAGACTGCCTTCTACCGCCAATAGCCTCCCACCAGCCGGTTCGCTCCCAGAGAGAGGGCCTTCTCAGTCGGCCAGACAATGTCAGCTGGTGACCCCCAGGGGGAGAGCCTTCTCTGTGGCAGCACCTGCCCTCTGGAACGACCTACCCTCTGAGATATGCATGATATCAGACCTCCGGACTTTTCGTCGGGCCCTGAAAACGCACCTATTCTATCTAGCAGGACTGGCTTGATCCCTTCCTCCCAGTTTTTTTTTTTTATTATTTAATTTGATTTATTTGCCGCCCTTCTCCGGAGACTCAGGACAGCTTACAATGCGCTAAGCAATAGCCTTCATACTTTTGTATATTTATACAAATTCAGCTTATTGCCCCCACAAACTGGGTCCTCAATTTACCTACCTTAGAAAGGATGGAAGGCTGAGTCAACCTTGAGCCTGGTGAGATTCGAACCTGCAATAATTGCAGGCAGCTGATCTTAATAACAGGGTGCTTTAGACCATTGTACTATCCAAGGCTTCAGTTTTAATTGAATTCGGTTTTAATTGGGTTGTTTTAAATTACTGGGCCGAAATTGTTTAATGTTTTTAAAATTGTTTTAAATTTTGTATGTTATGTTTTTTTTTTTAATCTTGGCTGTGCACTGCCCTGAGTCCCGCGGGAGAAGGGCGGTATAAAAATTTAATAAATAAATAAATAAATAAAATAAATACTGCTTTGCTAAGAAAAAGGTTGGAATACTGTATCCAGCTTTGGATACCATGATAGAAACTTTAGGAAGGGTGCAATGAAATAAGGATGATTAGGGGCAGGGGTGGGTTCTACTTACCTTTACTACCGGTTCACAGCAGGGTGCGCAGAAGTGTTTTGATGACATCAGGGTCCATGGTCGGAGCTTCCTACCGGTTTTACTACCGGTTCTATAGAACCGGTGCAAACCGGGGGCAACCCACCACTGATTAGGGGGCTGGAGACTAAAACATAGGATGAATGGCTGCAGAAATTGGGTGTGTCCAATATAATAAAGAGAAGGACTAGGGGCAGTGGTGGGATTCGACCAGTCGCACCACTTCGGGAGAACTGGTTGTTAAATTTCTGAGCAGTTTGGTGAACTGGTTGTTGGAAGAAATCATTAAGGAGAGAACCGGTTGTTAAATTAGTTGAATCCCACCACTGACTAGGGGTGACATGGTAGTAGCTTTCCAATATTTGAAAGACTGTCACAGAGAGAGAGAGAGAGAGAGAGAGAGAGAGAGAGAGAGAGGGAGAGAAAGTGGGGGGGGGGGGTCAACCTAATATCCAAAGAACTGAGAGAAGGATGGATGGAAACATCTCAGAAAGAGATCCAACCTAGAACAAAAGAGAAATTTCCTGAGGGTGAGAACAATTAACTAGTGGAACAGCTTGGCTCCAGATGTTTTGGGTGCTCTATCACTGGAGGTTTTTAAGAATAGTTTGGAAAGCCATTTGTCTGGAATGGTATAGGGTCTCCTGCTTGAGCAGGGGATTGGAGTAGAAGGTCCCTTCCAACTTCTATATGTTTTGTTGGTTTTGAAGTGTCCCACCCAGTTGCCATGGATGCTATAGAAATTTAGAGATGATTTCAAAGTGAAGCACAAGCCATTTCCCATTACCCTCGGTGACATAGTTACTTAAAATCTGTTTTCACAAAGCAAAATATTCAAACTTAGTTACATAGCTATCCTGGTTTCACAAACTAAATATGACTCTTCAACATTTGCCTTAGACACCTATAGTTTTGGGCTTCTAGCTAAAGGAAGATTGCAGCAGGAAGAACAGTAAACAAACTTAATAAGTAAGTTAAAATAAAAATAAATAAAAAATATTCATGTATTCTTCCCACTGACTCTTTGATTCAACTGCAAGAGAACTGCTATAGTAAAGGGAAAACATTTGAGGGTGTTTCAGACTAGTTTTGGTCAAATTTCCAAGCATCACAATTTATAAATGTTTTTAAAGCTCATGTTAAAAGTGGGGCCCATAGGGTTCTCTGTTAATTTATCCAGAGTTTATCCATGTCCATATTAGAAATGACTCTTGTATTTTCCTTCTTATGATGATTGTTGTCTTTTTAATTCATGGAGTGTTCTTATTTGTATTATCCTTCCTGTATGGCTTACAAGACTAGGAAAGAGAAATTGAGTATCCACAATAATTGAAGAGTTATTGATGCAGGGAAGGTAAGTATGGGAGAAGCATTTTTAAAGTATATAGCAGGTGTGAATGGTTTCATTCAGGCTGAGTCCCCTGGAATGTGGCAAATTGATTTGATAACCTCCCCACTACTGAAGAGCCATCTTAGTTTTTTCTTCCCCGCTTGTAATTATTCTTTTTTTTGGAAAACAGGCAGGCAAAAGAATGCTATTAGTCCATAAAAGTAGTAAACAACAACAACAAAACAGTGCCGCAGTTTCTATCTGAATTAGGGGTTTTGTGTCTGTATGTGTGATGTTTGTGTGTGATTGCAGTATTCATTTCTACATCTACTATTGGAATAAACTGTTGATCAACTGTTCAGTAACTTTTCTGGAAAAAATATTCTTGGAATATCCATGGGAAATTCTATTCTACTTTATTGTCTCTTCTACTCCACTCTCTTCCATGATCAAGAAGCTACAGTAGCTTGAAGCACCTAGAAAGACAAGGCTGAGAATTGGCTCTGTGTTTAATGCCATCTGAATTGCTGATGAAACAGTCTTATGCAAGATTTTATCTTCAAGGAAAGCAGTGAGCAGTATATATCCCATAAAACGGGAAGGGTTTTGTCTGATGGGTTATGTTGTATGTAGAATTTTAGAAGAAAGGCTAGGAAGATGATGCAGTTTAAATGATTTTTATAATTATCAAATGCATATGCCACTGATTCCCAGCAGCTTAGAATCGAACAGGAGGATCAAGAGGATACTTAGATAAGAGATGCAGAAGGAGCAATGCAATCATAATTCCAATGAAAATTATGTCCATGGTAAATTCATCCAGAAAAGTTAAAAGAAAAAAAATACAAATCAGTGAAGCAAAAGCTCCATCAGTTATGGCCTTCAAGTACCAAAGGCCTTCTCAAATAATTCTGTCTTTACTACTTTCCAGAAATCCTATATCCATCTTTCTGGAAAGCTATTCTGTCTCATTTCCAAAAAGCTCCATGTCCTCATCTCAGTCTTTTGAATCTTGCAATCATTCAGGACAACCAGGTTGTTACTTTGAAGATACCCTGTTGTGAAACCACATCTGGTCTTTTAGGTGAAAATTGCACTTGGCAGCTTAATTGCAATTCATGTAAGGGTTTAAGCTCAGTTTTGCTGCTGATAGTCAATAGATGATAACAACTGAATTGCTACAGCTCAATTGTGCACCAACTGAAGGGTCCAAAGGCAGTCTCATATACTGGTAGTCCTCAACCATAATGGAGTCTGCCCATTACAGCCAAACGTACTTGCAATTATTAAGTGAGGCATCCACATGATTGCCACACTCAACAACCACTGTCACAACCCTCCCAGGTATAGCCATTGTACAAATGGAGTACAAGAGCTGCCTGCTGAAAGAAGTCAGACAGCTCCGCCCAATGGCCTGAACCAGCTCCCAGGGCTGGAGGAAGAGAGACTGGATCCTTCCACAAGGGACCATTTTTACCCAGTCCCCTTGAGAGCAAAATGCTGCTTGCCAGTCTCTCCATCAGGGAGCTCTTTTGCTTTCAGTGAGGCTGAGCAAAGAAGTGCCTCTGTGAGAGATATTTTTCCTGCAGCTTCTTTGAGAACCAAATGTGGCCTGCCAGAGAGAGCTTTGGGACCCCAATTTCCATTCTCAAGCACAGACAGGAAATGTTATGTATTAAATATATATTAAATGTATATTGCTATATATTTGAAAAGTGAAAAGGCTTTTTTCCAGCCAGTGTCTTCAGAGACTGATTGGGCTTCTTGGAGGAGAGACTGTGCCCCACACTTAGGGGAAAATCAATCTGGCAGGCAGCCCATTCACTCTCAAAGAGATTAGCTGAAAATGGTTTGTTGCCCAATGGTTTCTGATGGATCTTATTCAGTCAAAATCAGGAATCAGAGGGAATTCTGTGGCAGTTGCTTAAGAACTTCCATCCTGGCTTCCCTGTTGACTTTTTGAGGAAGCTGGCAAGGAAGATTACAAATGGCAATCACTTGATCACAGAAGGCTTGGTAACTTGTTGTATGTGAGAATAGGTTCCCCAGAACCCAGATTGCAATCAGGTGACTTTGGGGACGCTGCAAGTTCAGATGTGTGCATGGGGGTTAAGTATCTTTGTTCAGTGCTGTTGTATTTTCATATGGTTGTTGAACAAATAGTCATCAGTCAAAGATTATCTATGATGCTTATTTAACTTATATGCAGAGCACATAAGTAAAATGCTGGGCTGGATTAATCACAAAATGGAATTAAGATTGCCAGGTGAAATATCAACAACCTCAGATGATATTATTATTATTATTATTATTATTATTATTATCATCATCATCATCATTATTAATAATAATAATAATAATTTGTCAACAAATAAGAAAACAAGTAACAAAGTAGACACAGACATGGACACATGAAAATTTTTTGGCACAAAAAAAAGAATATAAATTGGAAAAACATAGCCATAAAGACATAGAATGATTACATATAATTGGGAACAGTAGGACAGGGACGGTCGGCAGGCTGGTGCGCTTATGCATGCCCCCTTAGGGACCTCTTAAGAAACATGAAAGGTCCATTGTAGACAGTTACCATAAAAGGTATGGGGAATAGAGGGACTTACAACAGGATCAGGTAGATTGTTCCAGACATTTACTACTCTATTGCAAAAGTCATATTTCCTACAATTAAGATTAGAGCGAATTACGTTGAGTTTAAATCTATTGATGACCCTTTTATTATTATGGCCAAAATTAAAGAATTCATTTACAGGTAGAACATTTTGGTAAATAATCTTATGAACTAAGCATAGGTCGAAACGTAGATGATGTAGTTCGAGGCTTTCTAGATTTCAAGCCTGGTGGTATAGGGAATTTTATTTCAAGCAGAAGATTTGAGTATTCTCCTAGTAAAATATCTTTGGACCCTCTCTAATGTAATGATGTCTGAAATACAGTGAGGGTTCCAAGCAGGTGAACAGTAATCAGGTATAGGTCTGGCAAAGGTTTTATATGCCCTAGTTTGGAGTACAGCGTTACCAGAGAGAAAACTTTGTAAAATAAGATTTACAACTCTTAAAGCCTTTTTTGCAATGATGTTACAGTGAGCTCTGGGACTTAGACCTTTGGAAATGAGTACTACTAGGTCCTTGACAGAATGTGGATCAATATGCAGATGATACCATTCTAATGACAGAAAGCAAAGAAGAACTAAAGAGCTTCTTGATGAGGGTGAAAGAGAAGAATGCAAAAGTTGACTTAAAACTCAACCTTAAAAAAACTAAGATATCACTTATCACATACTGTATCTGGTCCATTCACTTCCTGGGAAATAGAAGTGGAAGAAATGGAAGCAGCAAGAGATTTTATTTTCTTGGGCTCCAAGATCACTGCCGGCAGTTACTAGAGCCATGAAATGAAAAAATGCTTGCTTCTTGAGAGAAAAGCTATGATAAACCTAGATAGCATATCACCTTGCATATCAATAAGCAGACATCACCTTGCTGACAAAGGTCTGTATAGTTAAATCTATGATTTTCCAGTAGTAATTTATGTCTGTGAGAGTTGGACCATTTGGCTAAGTGCCAAAAACTTGATTCTTTTGAATTGTGGTGTTAGAGAAGACTTTTGAGAGTCCCTTGGACTGCAAGGAGATCGAATCAGTCAATCCTAAAGGAAATCAAACCTGATAGTTCTTTGGAAGGACAGATACTAAAGCTGAGGCTCAAGTACTTTGGCCACCTAATGAGAAGAGAGAACTCATTGGAAAAGACCCTGATGTTGGGAAAGATGGAAGGCAAAAAGAGGTATATTGTCTCCCTGGAGCAAAAATCAAAGATTTAACTGAGAAACTTATTAAAATAATCAACCCCATGGATTACTATCCCTTTCTTCTATATGTGGAGACCAATGACACAACACTGAATCCAAAAATAATAAGAGATTGCAAGCAGCTTTGGAAGAAAATTAAAGAATTAGGATATCAAGTGGTGTTTTAATCTATACTTCCAACAAAAGGCCAACATCCCATAAGCAAAGGATTTTAGAAACAAACCACTGGCTTAAAAACTGGTGTCATCAAGAGAACTTTGGTTTCCTAGACCATGGTCTGCATTGCCTACATGAAGGGCTACTGGCTAGGAAAGGAGTCAGCCTCACAAGAAGTGGAAAGAATATATTCAGAAAACGATTGGCTCATTTTACGAGAATGGCTTTAAACTAAAATCGAGGTGGGAGGGGGGCCAATATTCGAGACCTTTAGAATCTGATTCCAAGCAAAAACCACTCAATAACCAATCATATAAGGGGGTAGGGAATAAAGAGAAAGAGGAAGAAGAAAAAAAGGAAAAACACAGTGAAGTAGAGAGTGATGGAAAGGATGGAAAACCCAGATAAAAAATACGAGATATAGGAAACATACCCAAGATCCATAAGGGACTCAAATGCCTATACATGAACGGTTTAGGGAACAACAAGGTGAACCTGAAGTACTAGTACATGAAGGTAATTATGACATAGTTGCCATTACTGAAACATGGTGGGATGAAACTCATGACTGGAATGTACTGATGGAAGGCTACAAACTATTCAGAAGAAACTTACCTAACAAAAGAGGAGGTAGAGTTGCATTATATAAAAAAGATCAGTACATCTCTACAGATTTTTTTTATTATTATTATTTTTTAATTTGATTTATATGCCGCCCTTCTCCGGAGACTCAGGGCGGCTTACAAGGTGTTAAGCAATAGCCTTCATACTTTTGTATATTTATACAAAGTCAGCTTATTGCCCCCACAAACTGGGTCCTCAATTTACCTACCTTAGAAAGGATGGAAGGCTGAGTCAATCTTGAGCCTGGTGAGATTCGAACTTGCAGTAATTGTAGGCAGCTGAATGTTAATCAATGCCTTAGTCTACTGCGCCACACAGGCCCCAGAAATCCACAAAACCAAGGATGAAAACCTTCTAGAATCCATATTGGTCAATATAAAAGGGAAAAAAAGAATGACATTGCTATAGCTGTATGCGACAGGCCACCCAACGAAGCAGAAGAAATAGATGAACTTTTTGCTAAACAACTAACAAATGTAATGGGAATAGTAGTAATGAGAGACTTTAACTACCCTGATATCAACTGGGAGACAAACTCTGCAGCAAATGGGAGATAAGACAGATTCCTAACCAACTAACAACTTTGTCAACTAAAAGGTAGAGGCTGGAACTAGGGGAAAAGCTATACTAGACCTAACTCTTACTAATAAAGAAAGTGACATAGGGAGTTCAAATTGTCAGAATATTGGGCAAGAGTGACCACATCACATTGTAATTCAATACAATGGAAATGTAAGCAGTAGAACATAATACAGGCAACATCTTAAAATTTAAAAAGAGCTGATTTTAATAAACTCAGAAGGAGCCTGAGAAAAATTCCATGGAAGAAAATCCAAAAAGGGAAAACAACTCAAGAAGCATGGAAAACTCTGAAAAATATGATCATAAAAGGGGATGACAGAAAACGAGATGACTAGTTAGTGCCATTGACATAAATCCCATTTGTGCAAGCTCCACAAGACAGTGGAGGACAAAGAGGATGTGGTGCACTTTCAAAGACAAAGAGTTCTTGTGCATAGGGAATTTAGACAAAAATGTTCCTTCTCCATTTCTTACACAATCTTTAATTCCCCTATCCCAAAGTCCAAATGTGAATGATCCACCTTTACTTTATGCAGACAATTCACCCATTATATCAGGAATCACAACTAGCCTTCGATATGCCCTTAACACCTTAGCATGCTAAAACCAGCTTGTGATAAATGATCAGAAAATCAAAATAATGGTCTTTATTAAGAGATCCTGGAAGCTCCAATGGGTAATAGGGAATGAAAAGATTGAGTAAGTGAGGGTTTTTCAATATTTGGGTGAGATATTTTAAGACATGGAGTACATTGATTATGTGGTCTTGCAGGCCTGGTAAAGCGCTTCATCCATTGTCATGTTTTTCCCATAGGAAGGATGGAGAATGTATTCCTGTGACTTTAAAACTAGTCCCAGCTGAGTTGTCTTAAGATTCTCATCTATATCCCTAGCCAAGTTATAAGTCAATGGAATTGTGCAAAGTGGTTTGATCAGAGTACTGCTCTGTCACTGCGTTCTTGTATTTCCCAGCTGAGCTCTCATTTTTGAACTAATAGGCTTAGTGTAGTTTTGCCAAGTTTTGTTATCAGTATTAAGTGCGCAAGCGTGCATTCTTTTTCTAGCCTCCATTATCCTCCTTCTTACTCCTTTGTTCTCCTGCCAAGAGGTGAGGCAGGAACGCTGGCAAGATGTAGCCAATTAATTAGATAGTAAGAGTTATCTTTATTTTTACTTTTACAATAAAATGAGTTTCTCTTAGAAAATCTTCGGGTTTTATTTTCTTAATGTATACTTTCGAGGAAAAGCCTCGGTCCAAACCTCTAAACCAGGGTGCGATTATCCCAGAGCCAGGATGGGATCAATCAACTCCCTGACACCTGGTAGCAGAGGATGGTTAAAAGTTATGGCTTTTTCCTTGTTTGTTACTTCTGATAAGACCTCTAGGCTAGTTAGTTAGGATGATTAATTTTGCGACTGAGGAATGCTAATTAATTATCTACAAACATGCTGAAGAAGAAGAAAAAGAAACAAAGACCACTCTTCGTAAATGATTTGATTGATTGGTCCCAGCTGAGTTGTCTTAAGATTCTCATCTATATCCCTAGCCAAGTTATAAGTCAATGGAATTGTGCAAAGTGGTTTGATCAGAGTACTGCTCCTTACCTGAAAGTGCATAGCCAATGTGACCTTGAGGCTTGAGATTGGTCAAAATAGAGTTAAGAGCTTGGCTACATTATATTAAATATATATTTTCACATTTATAGCTGCTCATCTGATGAATGGGCATAAAAACCAAACAATATAAACAGTAGAAATAAATAACATGTAGATAACACAAGAGAGTGGTTAAAAACTCAGACATAATGGAGCCATCTTGAGGGCTTCCTGATCTCAAGGATTCCTACGCTTGCTGGAAATACAACAACTTCAGACATCTCCAGAAGGTTGATAGGGTTGATGCCTGTCAGATGGAACCCATAATGTCTTTCCTGCCTGACTTGATGGATGGACAGATGTAATCAGGAAGAGGTGGTCCCTCAAATAACCGAGCTCCAGACCATGTAGGGCTTTAAAGGCAAATAGAAACATTTAAATGTTCAATTCTTATGTGTGTTTTTTATTTTTATAGAATTTAAAATAAAAGCATTTTCCAGTAGAAATACTTCTTTCTAACTAATTCCAAGGTGTTATTTTAAATTTATTCGGATCCTTAATTAGTACATAATTTGGACTTGTAAAATCAAATTTTTAATTTTACTATTTTTTTTGCTACTTTGCTACTTATTCACTTTTGTTATTTTCTCTAGAAAAAAAAATAAAGTCCTTAAAGTCTATGGAGGTTCTCAGTCATCCAGTTCATAGTTGTCCTAAAAATGCTTTTTCAGAAGGCAACTGGGCTAATTTTTCCCCCCTTGGAGAAATTTCACTTCTCATCCAAGAAGCTTCTTCAGCTCTGACTAAATGGTGGAGGATGAAGGATTTATATTCCTTGCAGTGATCTGCTTGTCAGCATTCTTTCTAAGAGTGTTTGATGCCACTTGTAGGTTTCTCTGTATCCTCAGGGTCACCTGAATATTGCAAATGGGTGTGGAGCCTTCCTGGAACAGCTAAAAGGATTGTATTGCACTATAAACAGGAGATAGGTGGTGTCCTTAAACTTTTATTTAAAACTTATTTCACTAAGATTTGAAAGAAACTCACCCTATGCTGTAAAACCTGAACTGTTATCAATTTTCATTTCTTCCCTCACCCATGGCAGTGGATGATGCCATCAATGTTTTCAAGTAGATGTGAAACTAGAATGGAGAGAATACAGATCCCTGTGAAACCCTGCATTCAGGTACATTCCAGCCAGACTAATTCCATCCTATCCAAAAATTTAAGTCTTCAGGTTGGCAAGTAATTCTTTAAAAAAACCCCTTTGTCTTAAGTCTTTACCGTTTCTTCAATTTAGTCAGGCTTGGATGGCTGTTAGAGAATGGCTGCTGGACATCAATTGTCTATCTCAGCACAGTTTAATCATGCCACATGAAATCAGATAATTATATCAATTCATTAAAATTCCTTTGCTAATTCAGATTGATTCAGGGCCAGATTCAACATCCTTCCCTCAGCACTTCTATATAGGATATTTAGTTACGTTCTCAGGGCCAGTCAGCCCTGCTCTTGTGCTAAGGGTTCAGGTTCATATCATCCTTCATGTGTTGTTACATTCAGCATTTTATAACAGTACCTGAAGAAGTTTTGTCTTTCCATTGTTCCCTTTTCATTCAGGTCAGCCTGAGGAAGTTTATCTTGGCTTTCTTCTACTTAGATGGAATGGAGCTTCCACTTAAGGAAACTCTATCCCATATAATAGCCAGGTTTTGTATGACAGAGGCAAATGTTTGTAAACAATCTTAAGATGTTTTTAAGTATCAGCATAGGCTTGGGTCTTAGTTAATAGTTTAACTTTTGTTTTGTTCTACTTCTGTTCAAGCAACCACATCAGCTAGAAGACCTCAATGGCAAAATAACTGCTTCAATAAATAAACAGATGGGGAGGAATGAGACTGTGTGACTTTATGACATAACGTGTGGTTGAAGAGCAGGAAACACTTTCCACATTGAAATATAGGCAAAGAGATATAACACACAAACAGACAGACACATTTACATAGTCAAAGAATATACTGCTCCTTGATCGCTGTTAAGAAGTTGTACAATATCTGCAATGCTCATATAGCTTTATTTGAAGGAATATTTGCCAAATTTTACTTCAATTCATAAATGTGGAATTTGATAGATAGCAGATTGAAACTGCTGCCAAAGAATATCCCACGCCATCTCACTCAAGGGCCTTCATGCGGCTGCCCCGGCTCCAACGACCAAATTTTACTTCAATTCATAAATGTGGAATTTGCTAGATAGCAGTTTGATTTATACAAAGAAAAATAGAGCACAGTGATGTCAGGTCATTGACCAGATCTTAAAGATCTCCATGGTGGTAGATGGAGAGAGCATTATTTTCTCCAGTGGTACAGTGGTACAGAAATGATGTAAAATAATAGATTGTTCAAAGTGGGTAAAAGTCTTTCCCACCACCTGACCCAAACCCTTTTCTCTCCTGCCCTCCTTTCTACATTGTATTTCCCTGGAAATGCTCTGCCTGTTCATTTCAAAGCCTTGAAATGCTTTCTGAACATAAACAAGACCAGGCAGAGTATCCCAATCTATATAGAATAGAATAGAATTCTTTATTGGCCAAGTGTGATTGGACACACAAGGAATTTGTCTTTGGCGCATATGCTCTCAGTGTACATAAAGAAAAATAAAATACACACATCAAGAATCATAAGATACAACACTTAGTGATAGTCATAGGTTACTAATAAGCAGTCAAATCATACTAGGAAACAAATAATATAAATTGTAAAGATACAAGCCATATGGTTATAGTCAAAAGTGGGAAGAAATAGGTATTAGGAAGGATGAGAATAATAATAGTAATACAGTCTTAGTAAATAATTTGATAGTGTTGTGGGAATTAGTTGTTGAGCAGAGTGATGGCATTCAGGAAAAAACTGTTCTTGTGTCTAATTGTTCTGGTGTGCATTGCCCTATAACATCGTTTTGAGGGTAGAAGTTGAAACAATTTATGTCCAGGTTAAGAGAGGTCTGTAGATATTTTCACAGCCCTCTTTTTGAGTTGTGCAGTATACAGGTCCTCAATGGAAGGTAGATTGGTAGCAATTGTTTTTTCTGCAGTTCTAATTATCCTCTGAAGTCTGTGTCTATCTTGTTGGTTGCAGAGCCAAACCAGACAGTTATAGAGGTGCAGATGACAGACTCAATAATTCCTCTGTAGAACTGAATCAGCAGCTCTTTGGGCAGTTTGAGCTATATCTGTGGCATCCCTATTACAAAAGAATTTTCTTACTGTCTTCAACAGCTCTCTTGCTATCCACACACCAGTCTCACAAGATCAACATAGCCAAAGGGACAGGAGCGAAAGTGATAGTCATATCCCCTTTGATGATGACACAGGCATTCCCTTTGAAAAGAAAAAGAGGAGACAGGTGAATAAAGAGTAAAGATACCTTGATATTTAGATCTATTTGTTTTCTTCCAAGACGTCATCTTTTTTTTTTTTTCAGAATTGCAGGATTTCTGCAACTTGGCATTCCCATGTGGCTCCCCTGCTACGCGAGCTGCACTGGCTCCCTGTGGTCTTCCGGGTGCGCTTCAAGGTTTCGGTTACCATCTTTAAAGCGCTCCATGGCTTAGGACTGGGATACCTACGAGACCGCCTTCTGTCACCAATAACCTCCCACAGACCAGTACGCTCCCATAGAGAGGGACTTCTCAGGATACCGTCGGTCAAACAGTGTCGGCTGGCGGCCCCCAGGGGGAGAGCCTTCTCTGTGGGAGTACCTACCATCTGGAATGAGCTGCCCTCAGAGATTCGGATAATCTCGGATCTTCGTACATTCCGCCGTGCCCTCAAAACATTTCTTTTCAAGCAGGCCGGCCTGACCTAACCTCGTCTAAAAACTACTTTAAATTTTATATTCTGAATCTGCCGCAGAAACTTGAAATGATCTAATTCAATACTATATCCGAACCTAACTATTTAATTATATTTTAAATCGGTTTTTTCAATTCCTTTATTACATGTATATTTCGTTCAACTGTACACCGCCCTGACTCCTATGGGAGTAGGGCGGTATATAAATTTAATAAATAAATAAATAAATAAAATAAATAAATAAATAAACTTCAGGGAGTTCCCTCTAACCAGAGGAATCTATTTCTGCTGATCTCCCTGCAGCAGCCCAAATAAACCGGATATGAAGCTAAATTTGAAGCCTGGTTTAGAGTTTAATTGACTGGTATTCGTACATCCATTACTATCCATTAAGACAGTAAGGAGGGGAAAAAATCTGGTTTATACAACAGATCTTGCTGTGATATATTTATCTCCATTATTACCATGGATTCTTGCTTGGAAATAACCTGGAATTAGAATGGCTGGCTCTACTGTGTTGTTTTGGATAGAGACCTTGAGTGTGAATGGTTAACTCATTTGAACTTTGAATTCTGATTTTGCTCTTTATTTCTTTCTTCTATTAATGTTAATGTTTTTGTACATTACTGCTCTTCTTTACTCTTGAAAAGCTGTGGATATAGACCTCAGTTTGAGCTTGCATGAGGGACCCTTGGGGCACCTCAGACTTCAAAAGGCTTTAGATCTGATGATAAAGATACTCCACTCATGTACGGCACTGAAAGTCAACTTCATTGGGTTGTTCACATAATAATGACGTCAAAGTTTTTTGGATGGAGTACGTGTGGTTTTATTTTGTCTATTCAGTAAACCTTATTAGATAGTGGATCAGAAAAGAAACTTTCCTGAATTAATGTCAAACCTCTGTCAGTCAAGAAAGCAGCTCTGGTGGCTCAGTAGACTAAGACAGTTATTAACATCCACTTACATCTGCTGCCTGCAATTACTGCAAGTTCAAATCCCACCAGGCTCAAGGTTGACTCAGCCTTCCATCCTTTCTAAGGTAGGTAAAATGAGGACCCAGATTAAGGGGGCAATAAGCTGACTTTGTATAAATATACAAAAGTATGAAGGCTATTGCTTAACACATTGTAAGCCACCCTGAGTCTTTGGAGAAGGGCGGCATATAAATCCAATTTAAAAAAAAGTTCAACCATATTCACCAGGGGATGGAATTCTGGAGGAGCAATAATACAGTTTAGAAGTAAGCACTAAAAATCCTGCATTTTCACTACTGCCCTTGCAGCAGAATTTGATGTGTGGGCTCTGCTCCTTGGTTTAGGTCTGAGTTACTCAAATGAAGTACTCGCCAATTTTGCTTTGTTTGCAGTATCTTCTTCAGCTTAGTGATTCCTGTCTAACTGAAGATGGAGGAAATATGTACCAGTATTGGAAATATTCCTGCAACCTGATTTTCATTCCTGAGTTGGAGGTCGAACTGAAACTGAGAAGGAGAGTTGGTTCTATAAGTTGTGCGTACAGTCAGTGCTTGGTACAATTGATTTTTTCTGTTGATTAGCAACAAAGTATTAATAAAAAGCCACACTTTTTATTAACATCTGTAACTTAATTTATCTTCCCAAAACATATTAACATATCTCTTGTCAAGGAACCCAAACAAGTCAGCACTCTGAGACTTTCAGCTTCCTCAAAGAAGTGCTTTACTGAATACATCATTTTGACACAGATGATCCCAAAACCAGCTCTGGCTATTTCCTGTGCTGTTAGTATAATTAAAGATTAGACAGCTCCCTCCCTCCCTCCGAAATCACATTGTCCAATTAAATGTTCGGTGTCTACTTGGTAACCTCTTCCAGTCTCTGGCCAGCACCTGTTGGGATGCCCTTGGTTCCCACGAGATAGTAAGTTGCTGATGTCTGGTCTGACATTCCAAAACTTCCTCCCCCCCACACCCAAACTATGTCAAGCTGAGAAACAGAGAAAATTGGCTGTGACAGGTTGATTCCTTTCAAAGTTGACAATTACATTGTATTGTAACAGTGATGGCTAACCTTTTCTGGACCGAGTGCCCAAAGCGCTGCACATGCACACAAATGCTCACAAATGCAATGTGTATATGGTCCCTGCGCATGCACCCCACCCCCGTGCATGCATGCGTGCTCCCCGCAACCCTCCACCCTCCTGCGCATGCAGAGCAGAGACCCAAAAACCAGCTGGCCGGCAGGAGGCACGCGCGCATGTGCAGCGGAGCTGAACTGGGGTAATGGCTTGTGTGCCATCAGAGGGAGCGCTGTGTGCCACCTCTGGCATGCATGCCAGAGGTTCACCATCACGGTATTATAACATGTTCATGATCCCAATAATTAAGACCTTAAACCAAAACAGGACAAGAATAGGGGAACCTCCCATTGTACAGTGCATGTGAAGAAGTAAGTTTCAAAAACCAACATTTCCAATTGTTCTAAAAATCCACTGAAACGTACAATAAATGTTAAAAAGAACCATTTGGAATGAATCTCATATTAAGATAAGCAGTAGGAGAAATATTTCACATTGGTTAGGACCAACTCAATATTGTAAAGGTTTGTGAACAATCATTTTGAGTTAATCACTTTTTTTTAGATTTACATATTTTCTATTCTGTGTATTTTTTTAAATAAATAAATCATAGAGGTGAACATGCCTATTTCTCTTTCTTCATCTAGTTCCCTCAATATCTTGGAGTAATTTGAACTGTAAGAGAGTGACTGACCCAAAGACACCCAGCTGGCTTCCGGCCTAAGGTAGGTCAAGAACACCAGGGCCTCCAATTTGTAGCCTGATGCATAAACCACTACATCCCCTCTGGCTCCCTCCCGAGACTTAAGGCTATTTTTTCTTCATTTTTATCTTCTGATATTATCTGCATTATGTATTATTCCTATGTTATTGGCAGTAATAAGATCTGGGTTTCAAAAAAGTGTTAGTGACTGAATGAATAATTGTCTGAAGGAAAGTTTTTAAATACAGAACAAGACAAAGTATTTTTTATTAATGTCACTGGGATTATGAATAATCCTTGGATGAAAAATAGTTTATTTTTATTCCATTAGAAACTTTTTTCCCAATGTAAATAGCAAGCAGACCAAGCATTTCAGTTTCCATCTTCATTTTGGGTGAGTGGTTAAGTGGTTACCTCACGATGTAGCAACAAAGTTATGTCACCATAGAGCAATTCTGTGAATTTCTATAGCACCCAGAGTTTATTTATTTATTGGTTCGATTTATATGCCGCCCTTCTCCAGAGTCTCAGAGCAGCTTACAATGCGTTAAACAATAGCCTTCATACTTTTGTATATACCTGCTTAGTAGGGCTTTCGCCCCCCACCCCCCAAGCAGTGTTCTTTTTTATACAAAGTCAGCTTATTGTCCCCACAATCTGGGTCCTCATTTTACCTACCTTAGAAAGGATGGAAGGCTGAGTCAACCTTGAGCCTGGTGAGATTCGAACTTGCAGTAATTGCAGGCAGCTGGTGTTACTTAACAGCACTTAAGCACTTAGTCTGCTGCGCCACCAAGGATCTTGGTTAAAGTATTTCAAGGACACAAATTGCAATCACCATTTCTACATATATTTCTTGCATTAACAAGAAACGATTGATGGTCGTTGAGTAACCTTGAGTAATTTTTTTTTGTAAAGAAGACAGTTGGCATATGAATTTGAAACTTCTTCAAAGATCCTCTCTTTCTCCTTCCAGAGTGAAGGGAAAATTCCATCTTGTCCCTTTTGGCATATTTGCACCATATTTCTTGGCTTCAGGCAGTGCAATTATATTTGTTAATTTTATGTTAACATAAAACATTGTTAACATTAACAATGTTGACTCTTAGGACCTTCTTAGATAAATTTTCTGCATGACAATTTGTGCCTAACCTGGTCCTTGTGCACTTCCAACAGTGTAATATCACTACTGTAACTGAATCCATCTATGTTGCAATTGGTTGTCTTCTTCATCTCATTTCTTCTACCTTTTTGAGAATTAGAGCTTTCTCCGGAGAGCTGGACTTCATATAATATAGCCAAGTAGGATAATTTGAGTCTGGGCACTAGAGCCGAGGTGGCGCAGTGGTTAGAGTGCAGTACTGCAGGCTACTGCAGCTGACTGCTAGCTGCAGTTCAGCAGTTCAAATCTCACTGGCTCAAGGTTGACTCAGCCTTCCATCCTTGCAAGGTGGGTAAAATGAGGACCCAGATTGTTGAGGGCAATATGCTGACTCTGTAAACCGCTTATAGACAGCTGTAAAGGCACTATGAAGCAGTATACATGTAAGTCTAAGTGCTATTGCTATTGCTATTTCTCTCAAATGAGAAATTGTTCAATAATCCTAATGATTTCTCATTGTGGCCACCCACAATATGCTCAAGCTCTACAACACAAAGTTGAAAGCTTTCAATACTCTTCCTATTTTTCTTTACCCAAATCTGTTTTGCTGCAGATGAATGAAGATGGTGAAGTGTTACCAGTGGACTAAAGAAAACTGTTAAATCATCAGAGATCAGACCCCTTTCAAAGATATTAATTAATTAATTAATTAATTAATTAATCAATCCATCCATCCATCCATCCATCCATCCATTTGATTTGCTTGGAAAGAGAAAAACCAGAATTCCAGTGCTTTGAAACCCTGAATTAAATAAAGGTTTTGGTTTCTAAGAAATGAAACAAGTCTCTCTGAAATCTACAATTTTACAACCGAAAAGAAGAAAAAACAGACTATTTTTCAAATATTCTTGAGATCTTTAAAATAATCAAAATATATCACAGGGAACTACTCTTCAGCACATGTAATCATTTTTTTCTGCAGTAAAGGTATTTATTTAGTCATGTCAACTCCAGGAATATTTTGCATAGTTAGGCAATAGGTGCCAAGTATATGGGGAGCTTTCAAGATTCTCTCTGTGTTGATGAGACTGATCAGGAGAAGGAGAGAGTTCAATTCTTTCTTTTTGCCTGAAAAGATAAGGAGGATGCAAAAAACATAGAGGTCGCCCAGCCTTTCTTGCAATACCATCCTATTGAAATCGCCATAGATGTCTGCAGTTTCTAGATTGCCAGGTGTTTTCTGCTGAAAGGTGGTTTGTGTTGTATCTTCCTGATGTTGGAAACAGATGCTGCCCTTTGAATGACTTAGTGAATTACAATAACAGAAAAATAACGGGATAATGGAATATCAGAGTTGGAAGTGACCTTGGAGGTCTTCTAGCCCAAACAGAGCCTTGGATAGTACAGCGGTCTAAAGCCCTGTTATTAACATCAGCTGCCTGCAATTATTGCAGGTTCGAATCTCACCAAGGCTCAAGGTTGACTCAGCCTTCCATCCTTTCTAAGGTAGGTAAATTGAGGACCCAGTTTGTGGGGGCAATAAGCTGACTTTGTATAAAATATACAAAAAGTATGAAGGCTATTGCCTAGCGCATTGTAAGCCGCCCTGAGTCTCCGGAGAAGGGCGGCATATAAATCAAATTAAAAAAAAAAAATCTCTGCCCAAGCAGAACCTATTATTTCAGACAGGTCCTGTCCAGTCTCTTTTTAAAAGTCTCCAGTGATGGAGCACCCACAACTTTTGAAGGCACATCATTCCACTGGTTTATTGTTCTCACTATCATGAAATTTCTTCTTAGTTCGACATTGCTTCTCTCCTTGACTAGTTTCTAATTATTCCTTCTTCCCTTGCCTTCTGATGCTTTGGAAAATAGGTCGATCCCCTCTTTTTTGTAGCAACCCCTTAAATATTGAAACTTTGCTATCATGTCCTTCTTTTCACTAGACTAAACATTCCAATTCTTGCAACCGTTCTTTATATGTTTTAGCCTCCAGGCCCCTAATAATCTGTTTTGCTCTTTTCGACACTCTTTCCAGAGTCTCAGGATATTTTTTTATATTGTGGTGACCAATACTAGATGCGGTATTCCAAGTGTAGTCTTATCAAGATCTTATACAATGGGGCTTCCAGTGGGAAAGCGACATCGCCAGACGCTTCTTTTTGAAGCGCCAGCCCAGGGCTCCGTAGAACCGCAAAGAACAGCGACTATCAGCTGTCTTGCGGTTTGAAAATTTTCCCCCTGGTATGAGGGGGGAAAGTGAGTAGACGGGTGGGGTAGAGCTCCCTGAAAGTGCCGGATTTCACACATAATCTGGCGCTTGAAGATGAGAGCTCCCCGTTAAGCCTGTCAGTACTCCGGACCCTGGATGTCTCTGCTTTGCAGAGCTAGATGTCGTTAACCATTCCAGCACCAACTTTAAACAGATATTTTTTGAATCGAGCTGGCGGAGCACAAGCAGTATGAATTAAACAGCAAGTATTTTTTTTTCCTTTTAACTCCAAAGATTTACTTTCTTTAAAAGATTCTTCCTAAGCTGAAAGTGAAAGCAAGATGGCGTTTGAGTTTTAACAGGGCGTGAAGAAGTGAAAGCTAAAAGTAATTATTGACAAGCCCCTGTTTGAAACGTAAAACTCCTTTTTGAAAAGTGGATGTAATAAGAAAGGAATAATAATAATTGAAGCAGCAATACAAATTACAAATTGTAAAGGATTCCCTTTTTTTTTCTTCTTGAAACTCTTTTTTTCTTTTCTCTTCCCCCTTTTTTTTTCTGTCCTTCTGGGAAGGAAGAAGGGGGGCAAGATGGCTGGGCTTTTTGAAAGTAAAGGAGGGTTATTTAACCCTCAATGGTCTGAATTTGAGGAAGCTTTGAGTTCAATTACCTCTGCTTTATTGAAAAGAATTGATACTATATTTCAAGTTTCTCAAGCTGGAAATAATGAAATACATGGAAATACTGAGTTGCAATCTAGCAGTGGGGGATTGAATGAAGAGTTGGAAGATGCAAAAAAACAACAACAGATTATAGCAGATTTTACTGAGGAGAGAAAGATGAATGTTGTGCAAAATAAGGAGCAAGATAAAACTCAATCTGCACTTAAAGAGTTGTTTCCAGAAGAAGCTACATTTCTGCAAAAATTTTATAATATGCAATCCCAAAAACCGCAAAATTTTACTGGAGCTAAAAAAGGCAGAGGGATCAAAGTTAAGAAGAAAGTTCGTAAAAAGGAAAAGAAGAAAGACTGGAGAAATGGAAAATAACCCTGCTTGATGAGATGATGGTCCTTAAAAAGTACTGTTTAACTGTTTAAAGATTTTGAATTTTTTGGAAAAAGAAAAAAAAACCAGACAGCAGTTTAATGCCAGTTAACTAAGCGATGAGCGACGATGAGGAGGCAACTTACAGCTGTATTGGAATATTTGAGAAGAATAAACAGATCACAGCAATGCTGGTGTATTGGGTTGTGAAATATGCCCTGACTTGAATGATTTGGATTATTTTATTAAGGACTGCAACAAATTTGGACTTAATTGCAATCGCAGAAGTTCTACTGAATATAGCAAATTGAAGTTTCTTGCTTGATGGTAATGAATACAAGGCAAAAGGACTATGGACCTAGGGCAATTGCAGTTGATCTGGTGGTTTCCCTAATATGTCTGATGAATTTATTAATCTAATTTTTGACTGGATTTGATGGATATCATTTCAAATATAATTACAATTACAAAGTCACTCGGGGGGCTTTTTTTTTATATACAGAAGCAATTTTTATTTAGGGGGGTAGATGTAAATGAAGATATCTTATATGCTGTTGGAAGATGTGAAGACAAGATTAGCAATTGGTTCAATCTAGTATGAAGAATTTAAAGGATTGATAAAGTTCTTAAATGATGTTTTTAGTTGATTTGTTAATATGTATGGATATAAGAGGTTTGATTATTAATTAAAAAATTATTGTTAATATTATTTCTTATTAAGTGTTTTGATTATAATTGGACCTTGATGGTTTAAAAGTGAAGGACGTAAGAGTTTATATAGTAATTTTTTTTTAAAATCGGAGGTTTTTTGAGTGAGGGTTTCCTTTTTTTTTCTTTCTTTTTGTTGTTGTTGTTGTTTTTGTTGTTTTGTTTTAAATGAAAGAAGTTATAAAATATTTTGTTAAATTGTATAGACCTAATAATTTGTTAAGTAACAATTAGCCAAATTGAGTAATGACAGGTTTGATTAGATAATACTTAATTGTTTTAATTGCTGTAATTATAAATGGAGATAATTTTGTTGAATTAGATGGAATAAGGAGAAAAAAGACTTGCTTTCCTTTTATCTATTTGTTTAATGATCATGATTATAATAAGTGTGAAATGGAGTTTAATTTAGAGAATTTAAGCTGTATTTTATTTTGTACTTGCTCTGGGAAGTCGGGGGAGGTGGTTGGGGAGGGGGGGAGAAAATGTATGTAAAATTTTAAAAACTTTTTCAATAAAAAAAAAGATCTTATACAATGGTAGTAACATTTCACGTGATCTTGATTCTATCCCTCTGTTAATGCCTCCTAGGATTTCATTGCACTGAGAAGTGCAGGACTTGCAGACCTAAATCTTTTCTTTGGAACACAATTGAAAGCATTGCCCAACCCTGCTGATCAACCTCTGATCCAGTCACTCTTATAAGCTCATTGTTTCACTGAATTTAAATTCTTTCTATTCAATGAATTGATGGGTCTCTCTCTGTTCCCTCTAAAACTGACATTTATTTCCAAATGACAAAGGAAGGATAGGAAAATAGAAGTATCAGGACCAACAAAAGAGTGGTTCTAGGCTACAAGCTAACAGTTGTGGTTCCACAAAAAATTATTTATTTAGAATATTTATACAGCTGTCCATGTCTCAGACAACTTTGGGCAATTCCTAATAAAAGCATTTTAAAAACTGTAACACATGCTCAATTAAAACATAAACCAATACTTGCATTTCTTTCCAAACTTTTAAACTGAAATGAATACCTTCTTTTGTATTCGTTTTTCTTCTATTTCTTCCATCTCCTGCTTGCTTTCTGAAATGAAAGTAATCATATGAAGTGAGGAATTATATGAAAGTTTATTCTGCAAGTTTCTGAAAGAATGTTTGTTTTCGGTCTAAGTTAATCATGGTTTCAGAGGTAACTTGGTCCCCCCCTTCCTTGTATAATACTGCATTCTCTTGTGGAGTATTCTGCCTTATAATTTGCAAAAGGAAAGTGGTTGTAAGAATGGCACAGAAAGGGATCTCAAATACACTGAGAGAGATCTTGAGATTTTCATCCCATGGATGTTAATTGTAAAGGGCAAATCAACTCAAGAAGCTTGGGAAATCTTTATGATGATAGAAACCTAGTCCAGTTCAATACTTTTAAAAAAGATAACCAAGAAAACCAAGAAAAAAACAGCATGGTTGCACAAAGAACTCTTGGACCAACTGAGAAGAAAAAAGAACAAGTAAAAAAATGGGAAAGATGTTCAGAAAGCTACTGTATGTATTTATATACTGTAGCAACAGGCTTAGTTACTTGGATCATCAGGAAGATCTAGTAGTGTAAGAATTTCTCACTCTTCCATTGGACTCTTTTATTCAGCTGAATGAAAATTGGTAGAGGAGATAGGAGACCGTTTCAGGGTGTATTAGACTACTCAATCTCCTTTCTCCTCCCTGCTTGGGATAGAATTGGTCTTAGAGTGTGGAACTCATTTTTGCGGACCCCCCTTTTTTGCCAATCTTTGTCTCAGGCCTCCATAAAAGATGAACATGTAAAAACAGAAGTGAATTAATAACACATATAGTGAATATTAGGAGTTCAGTAAGACTAAAAATGGTTAAACTAGCAGCTCTGAAAAGTAAGTCAGTGTTTAATAATGCAGTTCTCTTTTCAAGAACCACAGGAAGCAGGTAGAGGCCAAATGTTATTCTAATAGTACCTTGAAGGCTAGAAAAAATATTGAGCTCTGGTATTACCCCAGAAATGGTAAATTATCTTCTGTAATGAGTGTATGCAGGGAGGGAAATGAGGACACCTCAGGGACAAACTGACATGTTATTTAGAAATAAAGCGAAAGAAGGTAAATAATAAAATAATACCATATTATGACTTGGTTATACAGTTATGCAGTATACCTAGTCTTAGATCCAAACTAAATATGGTAATTCATCCAACCAGTGTCCCACCCAGTTGCCAAAGAATATTTTGAAGTGAAATACAAGCCATTTTCCCTTATCGTGGGTGACATAGTAACTTAAAATCTGTTTTCACAAAACAAAATATTCAGATTTAGTTATATAGCCATCCTAGAATAGAATAGAATAATAGAGTTGGAAGGGACCTTGGAGGTCTTCTAGTCCAACCCCCTGCTTAGGCAGGAAACTCTATATTTCAGACAATTGGTTATCCAATCTCTTCTTAAAAACTTCCACTGTTGGAGCATTTACAACTTCTGGAGGCAAGTAGTTCCACTGATTAATTGTTCTGTCAGGAAATTTCTCCTTAGTTCTAGTTGCTTCTCTCCTTGATTAGTTTCCACCTCCTTCAGGTGCTTTGGAGAATAGCTCAACTCCCTCTTCTTTGTGGCAGCCTCTGAGATATGGGAACACTGCTATCATGTCACCCTAGTCCTTCCTTTCCTCAAACTAGACATATCCAATTCCAGTAACCATTCTTTATATGTTTTAGCCTCCAGTCCCCTAATCATCTTTGTTGCTTTTCTTTGCATTCTTTCTAGAGTCTCAATATCCTTTTTAGGTCATGGCAACCAAAACTGAATGCAGTATTCCAAGTGTGGCCTTACCAAGACATTATAAAGTGGTGTTAACACTTTATGTGATCTTGATTCTATCCCTCTGTTTATGCAGCCTAGAACTGTGTTGGCTTTTTTGGCAGCTGCAGCACACTGCTGGCTAATATGTGTTGCACATATTGAAATGATTGCCCATTAGGACTCCAAGATCCCTCCCACAATTACTACTATTGAGCGAGATACCACATAGTATACTGTAGCTGTGCATTTTGTTTTTCTTACCTAAATGTCGAACCTTACTTTTTTCACCATTGAATTTCATGTTGTTAGATAGCGCCCAATGTTTAAGTCTGTCAAGATCCTTTAAGATACTTAAATCTATCTTCTGGAGTGTTGGCTATTCCTGCTTTTTTGGTGTCATCTGTAAATTTGATGAGTTCCCCATCTATCCCCTCATCCAAATCATTGATGAAGATGTTGAAGAGTACTGGGCCTAAAACAGAGCCTTGGGGCACCGCACAGCATACTAATTTCACATTGCTTTTCAACAAAGCAAGAAGAGCAGCAAACAAACTTAATAAATAAGTGAAAATAAAAATAAATAAAATATATTCACGTATTCTTCCCACTGACTTTTTTATTCAACTGCAAGGGAACTGCTATAGGAAAACTGCTTGAGGGTATATTAGAATAGTCTTTTTCTCTTCTCCCTGCAATACAATTGCTCTGAGAAAGGATCCTAAGAGTGAGGGATAAGAAGAAGAATAGAAAATAAACCCACTCAAGCACTTTATATTTTCTGTGTTACAGGCAGAAATATAATACAGAAATTGTTATGCAATCAAGACACAAAAAATGCTGCAGTGGAAAGGCATACTGAGAGGGTTGTTCGTGGAGCCTGGTTGGTGGTGGGAAATGGATAGGAAGTGGATTAAGGATATATTAATGGCAATGAGTGGAAAAGGTGGTTACTCAGCCATATCTCCTAAGCTTTGCCTTGAGGGTTGGAGCCTATTTGTGTGGACTACAAATGACGGCCCCTCGAGTAACCTTGCTACAGGATCTCATAACAGATGAATATGGAAAATCAGAAATCAATTAACCACATGTACACTAAATGGTAGCAGACCAAGTAAGACTGAAAATAGTAAAATTGGCAAGAAAACTGTATTGAACAATGTGGTTACTTGCTTAAGAACCACTGAAAGCAGTTAATGAAGACAGACTGGCAGTCAGTTGCGTCTCTAAAAGTGCCTTGAAACCTCTAAATAATATTGAATTCCTGCTATTACCCAAAAAATGGTGAATTACCTAACATAATGAGTGGGTGCAGCAACGGTAATGAGGAAACCAACGATATAAACTGACTTGATATTTGGTAATCAAATTAAGTAAGGCAAAGAATAATGAAATAAGAGGAGACTATTACTTACATTTAGACTAAGAAATCATTGAGGAACACTATGAATAGAATAGAATAGAATAGAATAGAATAGAATAGAATAGAATAGAATAGAATAGAATAGAATAGAATAGAATAGAATAGAATAGAATAGAATAGAATAGAATAGAATAGAATAGAATTCTTTATTGGCCAAGTGTGATTGGACACACAAGGAATTCTTCTTGGTGCATACACTTTCGGTGTATATAAAAGAAAAGATACATTCATCAAGAATCGTAAGGTACAACACTTAGTGATAGTCATAGGGAACAAGTAAGCAATCAAAACATATTAGGAAACAGTCAATATAAATCATAAGGATACCAGCAACAAGGTTACAGTCATACAGTCATAAGTGGGAGGAAATGGGTGATAGGAACAATGAGAAGATTAATAGTAATGCAGACTTAATAACTAGTTTGACAGTGTTGAGGGAATTATTTGTTTAGCAGAATGATGGTGTTTGGAAAAAACTGATCTTGTGTCTAGTTGTCTTGGTGTGCAGTGCTCTATAGTGTCATTTTGAGGGTAGGAGTTGAAACATTTTATGTCCAGGATGCAAGGGATCTGTAAATATTTTAACAGCCCTCTTTTTGACTCATGCAGTATAGAGGTCCTCAATGGAAGGCAGGTTGGTAGTAATTGTTTTTTTCTGCAGTTCTAATTATCCTCTGAAGTCTGTGTCTGTCTTGTTGGGTTGCAGAACCAAACCAGACAGTTATACTGTAGAGGTGCAGAGGACAGACTCAATAATTCTTCTGTAGAACTGGATCAGCAGCTCCTTGGGCAGTTTGAGCTTTCTGAGTTGGCGCAGAAAGAACATTCTTTGTTGTGCTTTTTGATGATGTTTTTGATGTTGGGTGTCCATTTTAGGACATGAGTTATGGTAGAACCTAGAAATTTGAAGGTCTCTACTCTTGATACTGTGTTGTCTAGTATTGTAAGAGGTGGTAGTATGGGAGGGTTTCTCCTAAAGTCCCCCACCATTCGAAAAGAATCTGCGTAAATTGTTGTTTGAAGAAGTTGATACTGTTTGCAATGGTTAGAAAGGCATTTGAATTTACTAGGGCTTTTATTAATTATTCATATTATGGCATTTTGTTCTTTGGGACTAATGGTTAGACGTGGGGAAAGGAATTTTTAGGATCAGTTATCTCAGTTAACATACCCCATGGAAAATGAAGTTATGGTACCATGGCTTTTATTTATTACTTATGCTGATGACATTTTGTTGTTTGGGACTAATGGTTAGGCTTGAGAGAAGGAACCTTTTAGATTTTTAAATTTTTTATAATCTTGAATTTTTTATCATTCAAAAGATGGAACTTAGTGCAAAGTTTTATGAGGACATTTTGAGTGATTGTGTGAAGGAAAGGTTTCAAATTGTGAGCTGTGTTTGTGAATAATCAAGACCACCAAGCATTTCGGTTTCCATCTTCATTTTGGATGAGTGGATAAGTGTTTGCCTCACTTGCTGAAGCAACTATGTTATGTCACCATATAACAATTCTGTAAATTTCTATAGCACCCAGAGTTGCAGTAGCTCAGAAATGCAAATTGCAATCACCATTTCTACATTTAATGTTGCATTAAGAAGAAACCGTTGATGGTCCTTGAGTAACCTTGAGTAATCTTTTTGTGCAAAGAACACAGTTGGCATATGAATTTGAAACTTCTTCAAACATCCTTTCCTTTCTCCTTTCTCCTTCCAGAGTGACTATTCATTCTGTCTCTTTTGGCATATTTGCACCACATTTTTTGGCTGCAAGCAGTGCAATTATACACGGATAATCCTGATTGATTAATTTTGGGTTATCAAGTTGATGTTGATTCTTAGGACCTTCATAGATAGATTTTCTCCATGACAATTTGTGCCTAAATTGGTCCTTGAATAGTATACTATCACTACTGTAACTGAATCCATCTATGTTGCAATTGGTTGTTCTCTTCATCTCATTCCTTCTACCTTTTCGAGAATTAGATCTTTCTCCAGAGAGCTGGACTCCATAAAATATATCTAAGTAGGATAAGTTGCATCTGTGCACTTTTTCCTCAAATGAGAAATTGTTCAATAATCCTACGGTTAATAATAATAATAATAATAATAATAATAATAATAATAATAATAATA
>WNWU01013332.1:389591-420431 GCA_012654045.1 Ptyas mucosa | reverse complement strand
ATAATAATAATAATAATAATAATAATAATAATAATAATAATAATAATTTTATTTCTATACCGCCCTTCTCCCGAAGGACTCAGGGTGGTGTACAGCCTATTAAAAGCACAAGACAAAACATCAATTAAAATTAATAAAATTATTAAATAATTTCAGCTCAGTTTAAGACCCCAAAAAATTAAAAACACCCGATTTAAAATTATTACATTGATAGCCCGGCCTGGCGGAACAACAGGGTCTTAAGGGCACAGCGAAATACCCGGAGGTCGGAGATCTTACGCATTTCTGGGGGCAGTTCATTCCACAGGGCTGGGGCTTCCACAGAGAAGGCCCTCCCCCTGGGTGTCGCCAGCCAGCATCACTTGGCCGATGGCACCCTGAGGAGACCCTCTCTGTGTGAGCGAACTGGCCGGTGGGAGGCTATTGGTGGCAGAAGTCGGTCTCGAAGGTACCCAGGTCCTATGCCATGGAGTGCTTTAAAGGTGGTAACCAACCAGACTGCTAATCATCTTTTTTGCTATTCTTTCCAGAGTTTCTACATCTTTTTTATATTGTGGTGAAACTGGATTCAGTATTCCAAGTGTGGTCTTACCAAGATCTTATAAAGCGGTACTAACACTTCAGGTTATCTTGAATCTATCCCTCTGTTAATTCACCCTAAGACTGCATTGCACTGAGAGGTGCTGGACTTTTAGACCTAAATCTTTTCTTTGAAACACAGTTGAAAGCATTGCCCAACCCTGCTGATCAACCTCTGATACAGCCACTCTAATAAACTGATTGTTTAATTGCATTTACATTCTTTCTCTTCAACAAATTGATGGGCTTCTCTCTCTGCTTTCTCCAAACCTGACATTTATTTCCAAATGACAAAGGAAGGATAGGAAAATAGAAATATCAGGACCAACAAAAGGGTGATTCTAGGCTATAAGCTAACATTTGGGATCTGATGCTTCCTCCTCCAAATCTCTCATAAAGCTGTTTGAATTTGATCCCTGATTATTCACACTGTATTGAAGACAATGTGAAGAGAAGACCATAAAGTGTTCAAACCTGACCAATAGGAAACTGCATTTGTTTAGTAGTTTCCCAAATGTGTTTCATGTAAACTATGTGAAAGCAATGAATGAATGTATATGGAGATTCTCCATAGCAACTTGATTACCCAAGTGATCATCCACGAAGAATTCAAGGTCCCTCTCACAGTTACTGTTTTTGAGCCAAGTCTCAACTAATCTGTATTTATACCTTTATTTTTCCTGCCTAAATTAAAACTTCAAGTTTGTCAATATCTTTTTGGATCCTGAGCTTGTCTTCAAGGGTGTTGGCTATTCCTGCCAGTATAGTGTCATCTGCAAATTTCCCCTTCTATTCCCTCATCTAAGTCATTTATGAAGATATTGAGTATTGATATTGAGTACTGAGCCTAAGATGAAACCTTGTGGTACCCCCCTGCTTATTTCTCTCCACGTGGATGTAGTACCATTAAGGACTACTCCTTGAGTACAGTTTGTTAGCCAGCTGCAAATTCATGTGGTGGTGATATTGTCTATTACACATTTTTCTAGCTTACCAAAGTGGTCTACTCTGTCAAATGCCTTACTGAAATCTAAATATACTATGTTGACAGCATTTTGAATACTATTGCAATTGCTGCATAAAAATACAAGAAAACTGTATTCCAACACTTTACATGCTAGCTTTTAATATACTGTACCTTTTGTGATATTTTCCATAAATTGTTCCCCACCAGAGGTCTAGGGCAGTGATGGCTAACCTTTTTGCCATTGTGTGCCAAAAGCGGGGGGAGCGCGGAGGGGTCACACGCACATGTGCCCACATCCATAATTCTATGCATCCCGCCCCCCCCATGTTCCCCCCCGCTTTTGGCACGCGATGGCACAGTGGGCCTGGTAGGCCCGTTTTTTGCTCTCCCCAGACTCCAGAGCCTTGATGGGATCAAGCCAGCCCAACTAGATGGAATAAGTGCATTTTCAGGGCCTGATGAAAAGTCCGGAGGTCTGATATCATGCGTATCTCAGGGGGTAGGTTGTTCCAGAGGGCAGGTGCTGCCACCAAGAAGGCTCTCCCCCTGGGGGTCGCCAGCTGGCATTGTCTGGCCAACAGCACCCTGAGGAGGCCCTCTCTGTGCGAGCGAACTGGCCGGTGGGAGGCTATTGGCGGCAGAAGGCGGTCTCGCAGGTACCCCAGCCCTAAGCCATGGAGCGCTTTAAAGGTGGTCACCAACACCTTGAAGCGCACCCGGAAGACCACAGGAAGCCAGTGCAGCTTGCGCAGGAGAGGTGTCACATGGGAGCGCCCCACCGCTCCCATAATCCCCCACGCGGCCGCGTTCTGGGCTAACTGCAGCCTCTGGGTGCACCCCAAGGGGAGCCCCATGTAGAGAGCATTGCAGTAGTCCAGGTGGGAACTGACGAGTGCTTGAGTGACTGTGTGTAGGGAGTCCCGATCCAGAAAGGGGCACAACTGGTGTATCAGGCGAACCTGATAAAAAGCCTCCCTAGCCATGGCCGTCATGTGCTCTTCTAAAGACAGCCGGGCATCCAGGAGGACACTTAAGTTGCGAGCCCTTTCCATGGGGGCCAATGATTCGCCCCCATAGCCAGCGATGGCACCAGCTGGCTATATCGGGAGACCAGAAGCCACAGCCACTCAGTCTTGGAAGGGATTAGTCAGAGCCTATTTCTCCCCATCCAACCCCACACAGCCTCCAAGCACCGGGACATCACTTCAAGGGCATCGTTGGGGTGGCCTGGGGTGGAGATGTACAGCTGAATGTCATCAGCGTACTGATGGAACTCCACCCCAAAACCACGGATGATCTCACCCAGCGGCTTTACATAAATGTTGAACAGAAAGGGCGAGAGGACCGACCCTTGTGGCACCCCACATACAAGGTGCCTCGGGGTCGACCACTGCCCCCCTGTCAACACAGATTGCAACTGGTCAGAGAGGTAGGAGGAGAACCACCGCAGAACGGTGCCCCCCACCCGCATCCCCTTCAACCGGTGCAACATGATACCATGGTCAATGGTATCAAAAGCCGCTGAGAGATCTAACAGGACCAGGATAGAGGAACAACCCCTATCCCGAGCCCTCCAGAGATCATCCAGCAATGCGATTAATGAGAGCTGGTTGCAGCCTGATTATGAGATAGCCCTGACCCTTGACTCTTGTTATCTGGCTCTTGTGTGATGTTGATTCTGTTTATAATATTCTGAATTTGGACTGACTGACAACTCTGTTCAGGCTCTTAGGACCTTGGACTAGATTTGGAAATTTCCTCTGTGTGCTCCTATTAAACAAAATGCTGGGCAACAAAGATTTTGCTTCCTGAACACTTTGGGATGTATCCTAAAAGGTTTGCCTGCAAATCATGGAAATAACATGTATTTACATTGTAATTTTACATGTATTTTACAAAATCTGCTGGCTCCCTCCCTGTGGATCCTCATGGAGATAAGATTGGTCCCACTTTGACATTCTTTCACAAGGCCCTGAAGACCTGCCTTTGCCAATGGGCCAGGGGACCCCAGAGTGGGATGGAGCTGATCCAAGGGCTCATTTAATTGTTATCACCAAGGGAGTGGGGGAGGGGGCTATTGCTTTTTTAATTGTTTTTGTATTTGGACTCTTATCCTTGTAAACTGCCCGAAGTCACTGAGAAATAAATTTTCTTAAATAAATAAATAAATAAATAACAAGTATGCCAATTATAGAGTTGCTATAGGATGATTGGTGACAGTCTCACCAATGTTTTGCTTCATTTGTGGGTAAGCCTCAAAGATGCACCATGGATTGTTAAATAAGCAAATGAACTGTACTTCGGTTGTAAAACTCATGATCAAAACGAAGCCTGGACTCCTCACGTTTATTGTGGAAGATTTACAATAGATTTAAACAGTAGGAAAATATTTCATACTAGAGCAACTCAATATTGTAAGGATTTGTGAACAATCAGTCTTAGTCAATCTTTTTTTAGATTTAGGTATTTTTTATTCTGTGTTTTTTAAAATAAATACTGTATATCATGGAGGTGAATATGCCTAATTCTCTTTCCTTCATTATTTTCCTCAATATCTTGCAGTAATTTGGGCTGTAAGAGGGTGACTAACCCAAAATCACCCAGCTGGCTTCACACAAAATGGCTGGGAACCTCCCAGAGTCAGAAAAAGCTCAAAAACAAACTATCACACTTTACACAAAAATACCGGTTCAGGCCATAGGTAATAAAAAATGTTTTAAAAAGTTAAAGAAAAAGTTCTGAGGATCACGTGGCACAGCTGATTGCCGCAGCTGATTGTCGGAACTTTTAAAAACTTTTTAAAGCATTTTTTTATACCTATTCGAACTGGTAGTAAAAAAATGCTTTAAAAAAGTTTACAAAATGTTTTGAAGATCAGCTGTGCCGCACAATCGTCAGAACTTTTTTTTTTTTTACTTTTTAAAGCATTTTTTAACTACTGGTTCCAGTGAACCAGTAGCATTTTCACTACCGGTTCAGGCGAACCACCCTAAACTGGTAGCATTTCACCCCTGACCCAATCCTCCAATTTGTAGTCTGATGCATGAATCACTACATGCTATCTGGCTCTCTCCCCAGACTTAAGACTAAATTCTTCTTCCTTTTTATCTTCTGATATTATTTGTGTTAAGTATTATCCCTGCTTTATTGACAGGAATAAGGTCTGAATTTCAATAATTTTTTTTCTTTCCTCCCTCTCCTCCGGCTTGGTTCCCCCCCCCTTACTTTTTCCCTATATTTTTGAAGGGAAGGGATGATATGAGAATTTTTTCTTTTTTCTTTTTTTTTGATTCCTTTTTAATTTTTTGCTTACTAATTCAATTATTGAATTGGACATTTGGATTATAATTAAGCCATAAGTGGATCATCAACTATTTATATTAAGCTTTTGGAGAAGTGGAAATGAAGAAATGAAGAAATATACATAGCCAGCACCAAGTTCCTCAGCAGCAGAAATGCAAAAAACTTCCGAGATGATGGAGTTGTGCAAATTTATGCAATCACTCCACAATGATATCAAACAAGAACTGCAAGAAATATAAAAAAGAATGGGGAAGAATGAAGAGAGAATTAAGAAAGTAGAAGAAAAAGTGGAAATGACGGAGAAAAAAATTGAAAATCTAGTTTCCGTGGACAAAATCCACAAAAGGACAATTATCTTGCTTGTAATGGAACACTCTGAATTTTACTTAAGATTCCAAAATATAGAAGAAAAAGGAGGAAATCTACCAGAAATAATTGCAGAGATTTTGGCTGAAGTCTTGGAACAACCCAAAGAAAAGATTTTAAATGAGGTTGATGAAGCCTTTAGAATCTATACTAGATATGCAGTAAGGAATAAACTACCAAGGGAAGTACATGAGAGCATTACAAAGAGAGCAATGAAATCAGAAATACTTCAAGCAGTAAGGACCACAGCATTGAAACACAAGGATAAAGAACTTGTGGTTCTACGACAAATACCTAGAAGAGTTAGAGATTTGAGGAGAGAATACCAATTCTTAACAAGATTTTTAATATCCAAAGGAATGAGTTTTAGATGGTTAATACCTGAACGGATTATGGTGACATGGAGAGAACAAAGATACAGACTTGATTCAATTGAGAAAGTGAAGGTATTTTATCAATAACTTTGTGGAGCAATGGAAGAAGACTTGGGAGCTGTAGGTGTTGCAATAGAGAAAGATGAAGAAAAGGATAAGGAGGAAAAAGCGAAAGAAGAGAGGGCCCGTAGACAGGGGGCAAGAGCCAAAAACCTAATCGAACAAAGAGAGACGAGGGCAATGAAATTAAAACCTAGTAACAAGTAAACCTGGAAGAAGAAATAAAAGCAATATCCTTAAATGTAAATGGATTAAATGCAGCGATAAAAGAAACTGACTATTGACTCAATTAAATACTCTGAAGATGGACATTATATGTTTACAAGAAGTTCACATTAGAGAACAACACACAAAACTATTACAATATCCCAAATTAGGAGTTTTATTTACAGCACTGATACAACAAAGTAAAAGGGGTGTGGCATTATACATAAAAGAAAAATTAGAACCTAAATTGATTTTCGAAGATGAGGAAGATGGGATTTTGATGGTGGAAATAAAAATGAACTTTAAACAAATACTTTTGATAGCATTGTATGCACCAATTGAAAAGCAGGAAGAATTTTATTGTCGATCGCACAGAAAAATTATAGCATTGAACTATGAAAATATATGTATAATGGATGATTTTAATGCAGTTATAGACCCAGACTTGGATTATAAAACTTTGAAGACAAATAAAAAAACTAGAAGAACAGTACCAAAATCTTTTTTTACAATGGCAGAAGAATTAAGTATCCAAGATATCTGGAGACAAAAACATTTGAAGGAGAATCAATATACTTTTTATTCAAATAGACATTTATCGTGGTCAAGGATAGATATGGTATGGATGTCAACTGGACTTATAGAAGAGGTGCAAGAAGTGAATATTGGTTCAAATATTTTAGCTGACCATAGTCCAATGACTATAGTATTGAAAGGGAAGATACATCACTCCAAAATGTATGGGACACAATGTAAGCATATATTAGAGGTCTGGCAATAACATATTTGGGGTGGGGGGAACAAAAAGATATGGAAGAAACAAGTAAGATTGGAAGAAGAATATAAAAGCCAGGAAAAGAGTTTCAGAAAGATGTTCAAAATAAAAAAAATTAAAAAATTGATGGAACTGAAGAAGCATGAAATAATCTTAAATGAACAAGAATTATTAGCAAACCAATTGAGAGCGTCGAAACAGAATTTTTTTGAAAACGCAAATAAACCAGGAAGATGGCTAGCATATAAACTAAGAAAAGAGAAAGAGAAAAAAGTTATAAAATATTTACAAGATGAAGAAGGGAAATTACAATATAGAACTGAAGAAAAAAAGAAAGTAATCCAAGAATACTATGAAAAACTCTATTCACAAGAAAAGATCCCCGAAGAGGAGATACAAAACTATCTGGAAAAATCAGATTTAATTAAAATATCAGAACAATTTAAAGGAATGCTAGATGAAAGAATAACAACGATGGAATTAACAGACACAATAAAAAGACAAAAGAATGGAAAAGCGCCTGGACCAGATGGCTTACCAGCTGAGTTGTATAAAATATTGGAAGAAGTGATTAGTAATATAATGTTAGACCTATTTAATGAACTGTTATTAGAGGCCAAAATGCCAGATTCATGGAAAGAGGCATACGTGACACTCATACTGTCAGCTTTGGAAGCCATATTAGGCCGGAAGCTTCAATGCTGCCACCTTCTCATGTGTGGGAAAGTAGGAGGGGGGGATTAAGGAGAGGGGTTGTTAGTAGACATAATAGCATTCTTCCTGTTGTTCAAGGTCAGGGCGATCCAGGATCTGGAGAAGGAGTGGTCAGGGGACTGGGTCGAGATGGAACAGACGTTGATTGAAGCATGTGATCGGCTGGGGAGAAAGGGGATGGTTTTGGGGGTTTTGACTTACTGAGGGAAAACCCGGGCTTTTCAGATTCAGGTTTTCCCAGATGTGCCAGTTTGCCTATTCTAGTAAAGAGAACTTTGGAAAATGCTTGCTTCCACGTCACTACTTGGAGTTTGGGTTTTTCTGCAATGCTGACATTAACCCGACTTTGCTTTAAAGCCTAATGGTACCCTGTAAGGGGGCTGTTGGGGGTGCTGAGCCCCAGCATCTACCTAAACCCCGGGTGGTGCAAAGACTCAGTGAAGATGGAGGAGAAAGGAGAAATCAGAGAAAGGGTCGGGGGGGGGAGGTGGATGCTCAAGGAATTACTGACCCCTTGCTTTCTCCTTCTGAAGAAATGGGGCGAGCCATGAAGGCTGCAGAAGAAGCCCTTCAGCTGGGGGCTCTGCCTAAGGCATCAGATTCCTGGAAGAATTGCCAGTCCAACCCAGCTCCAGGGGGGGAAATGAAGTCACCCCATGAGCCAGACTGGAGGATGGGGACTGCTGTGGGATCCGGAGACTCCCAGGAGTAGGACCGGCTGCACCCAATGAGAAGCCAGTCCTTAACTGGGCTCCCTGAGTGTTTTGAGTGGATGGAAGTGGGGAGTTACGCACCCTCTTCCCAACCTCTTGAGGTGAGATGGAGGCTAGCACAACCTACATTCACCTTCCCTGATCCGGGACATGGAGGGGGGATTAGTAGGGCACAGACCCCCCCCCTACCCGGCCAGGGGTGAAATGAGAGGATTAGCACAGCATGGCCAGCAGTGGGACACCAGGCAGCAGTGGGACACCAGGCGCAGCCAGCATACGGAATGCAAAACTCCCCTTTTGGGGCCCCTCGCCAGCCTGCCTTCATACTACCTCCTGCTGAGAGTATACCACAAAGATGGGGGTTTTATCCCGGCCAGGGAGGGTCCAGTGCCAGTGGTATACTGCGCCATCTTTTCCAAGCTTCCAGGGATCTCCATGGCCCCCATATGGCCCAACGATCCTGGTACCACAGGGGGGACTGATCCAGCAGCTGACTGTAGTGCCCCCCTCCCTCCAGTAAAGCAAGCTACTCAACAGCCAGGGCCCCTCCCCCAGCAGCTGATGAAGTTGCCCCCCCCCCTCTTCAGTCCAGCAAGTCTCCTAGCAGCTGGTTGGAGTGCAGCAACCAGGAGCAGCCCTGCAGCAAGTTCTATCCCAGCCAGCCACAGCCAGGGTCCCTCCACCTGTGAGGCCAATGCCATCCCGCTTCAGAGCAACCTTTGACAGGATGCCACCCAAACTAGCTTATTTCCTCAGCAGGGTCTGGACACACGTGGATCAGTATGGGGACCAATACGAATCAAAACAGGACTTGGTGTCAGCATTCTCAGATGGGATGAATGAGAGAGAGGCTTCTGAATGGATAGCCCAGCTGCACAATGAGGGTGCTGCGGAACTAATTGATGCTGATGGGTTTATTACACTTCTCCGTTCCCAATTTGAGGACCCAGACTGAATAAATGAAAGTGAAGCCATGCTAAAGGTCATGAAGCAAAGTAATCGACCTATAAAAGACTTTGTATGGGACTTTAGATGAGTCGCAGGGAATCTGGCGCATTGGCCTGACCGCATACTCCTACACTACTTTAAAGAAGCTATTGACCCAGAAGTCAGAAAAGCCAGTGGGATCCGGGGGGGGGGGGGGGGTACCTGAGCATCTCCATGACTGGTATAACATATCCATAGCTCTAGACAGAGAAGTCCACCCCCACAGCAAAACCCCAGCAGAGCAGCCACCTTGGAGAGCGTTATCTAGAAGGCCCATTTTAAAGGCTACTAATATCACCTCCCCTCAACTGGGGGGGGGGTGATGAAGTGCTATCGGTGTGGACAAACAGGACATTGAGCTTCTGAGTTCCTGGCCCCTGCCCCAGTTCCACAACAACATCCTGCCACAGCTGCACAAGGCAGGAGGGCTCCAAAGAAAACCCCAGACACCAGCCGATTCACCAGACAAGCCATGGAAGTTCCCCTCCCCACTGAAGAGAGCGATGACCCTCTGGCTAAAGAAGCCCCTCCCAGTGAGGCTGGAGGAGATGAAGACCCAATGGTGAGTGCACCCATCCCCCCTTCTCGATTAAAGTAAAACTGGTGCTGCCAGAGACAGGGAAACAAGCAGAAATGCCAGCAGGAATAGATACTGGTTGCACCAGATGTCTAATCAGACTTAAAGTTGTAGAACAATTGGGGATCAGGACAACAGCCTTAAAGCACCCAATTAAATTTCACCAGGTGGATGGAACATTAATTGGGGTGGTCCCTGCCATCATAAACTTATATAATTTATAGTAACCTCAAAAAAGTCAGAATCTATCATACTGAGCCTGGCTTGGCTCAACAAATGGGGCCCCACCATCAAATGGGAAGATGGATACCGAAAAATCAGAATAGGGGTTGGCCCATTACCTCCTGCCCCTCCCCCCAAAGAGCAGCCTACCCATAACAGCCAGAAGCCAGAAATAGCAGCGGTTTGTTCAGACGGGCCTCCAGGCGAACACCAGATTCCTAAGGTGTATGCAGACTTAGCTGAAGCTTTCAATGAGGAGGAATGTAATCTCCTCCCCCCTCATCAGCCCACGGATTGAGCCATCGAATTACAACCAAGAGCCAATTTGCCAAAACCCAGAATGTATTCCATGACACTTGCTGAAATGACTGAGTTGAGGAAGTACATTTACAACAACCTAGCCAGAGGGTTCATCGAGCCTGCAAAATCCAGGATGGCTGCCCCAGTACTGTTTACAGAAAAAAAAAGATGGTACATTGAGATTATGCATTGATTTTAGGGGTGTGAACTGCATTTGCATACAAAATACCTACCCCATCCCACTGATGAAGGACATGCTGAACCACCTATCAAAAGGCAAGATTTTCACCAAGCTGGATCTAAGAGAAGCCTACTACTGAGTTTGCATAAAGGAGGGAGACGAATGGAAGACTGCTTTTAATTGCCCCCTGGGCAGCTTCCAATTCCGGGTCATGCCTTTTGGACTCCAAGGAGCCCCGCAGACTTCATGAGCACTTATATAAGGGGGTTCTTGTTTATCTTGATGACATTCTTATATTCAGCAAAAGTATGGAAGAACATGTCAAATTGGTCAGACAAGTGCTGAAAAAGCTCCTAGCGGCCAAGCTTTATGCAAAGTTGTCCAAATGCGAGTTCCATAAGGAGTCCTTAGACTACCTGGGATACAGGGTGTCAAGTCATGGAATCAAAATGGACTCAGGGAAGGTGAGGGCAGTGCTGGACTGGCAGCCCCCATGAACCCATAAGCAACTCCAAAGCTTCCTGGGGTTTGCAAACTTTTACAGACAATTCATTCCTTCCTTCACTGAGGTCGCACTCCCTTTGACAGAATTGCTAAAAACCGGCCTGTCTCCTACCAAGCCAAAACCTAGCCAACCCCTAGCTTGGACAATGGGTTGTCAAAAATCCTTTGAATGGTTGAAACGCCTATTTGCAATGGAGCCGATCCTACAGCATCTTGACCCAAATAAGCCATTTGTGGTTCAGGCAGATGCAAGTGATGTGGCAATGGCTGCTGTTCTACTGCAAAGGAATGGCCAAAACAGTCTAATGCTGTGTGCTTACATATCGAGAAAGTTAATGGACACTGAGCGCAGATGGGCAGTATGTGAAAAAGAGGCTTTTGTGGTTCGATGGGCTCTCCTATCCTGGAGACACTTCCTAGAGGGGGTTAATGAGCCTTTTGAGGTGTGGACTGACCACAAGAATCTCGAGGTGCTGAAGACCTCAAGGAAACTTTCACCCAAGCAGATTCGTTGGGCTCAATATTTCAAACGCTTTAACTTTAATCTGAAATACATCCCGGTGGGTAAAAACCTTTTAGCTGATGCTCTCTCCCGTAAGCGCCAGTTTGACAGCTGACAGGAAGAGATAGTTCATGCCATGATTTCGGAGACACAGCCAGCCACCCAAGCCAGCACCAGAGCACAAACGCGCCAGGTGTCCAACCTCCCTGAAGACAAGTTGACAGTGGAGCTAAAAGCGGCGCTCTTGACTGATTCCTGATTCAAGGAAAATCAGGCGAACCTAACCCTAAGAGACGGGTTGGCATGGAGACGTGCCCCACAGCATGTGACTCCTGGTACTAAAGAGGAGTCATGATTCTCAACTAGGGGGCAACTTTGGATTTTTAAAACCCCTCCATTTGACTAGGATGAATGAATCACTTATGGGTCGGATCGCATTGATAAAGATGAATATATTACCAAGATTATTATTCTTATTCCAAACCATGCCAATAAAACTGGAAAAGACTTACTTTCAATATCTTAATAAGATCATGAGGAAATTTATATGGCAAAGGAAAAAAAGTAAGAATAAGTTTAAGAATGTTGCAAGACACGAGATTACGAGGGGGATTTGGTTTACCAAATTGGGAATTATATTACCAAGCAGCAACATTGACATGGTTGAAAGAATGGATTGAATTAAGAAATACAAGGTTGTTAATACTGGAATGGCATGATTTACAACTGGGATGGCATGCCTTTTTATGGCATGGTAGAAGTAAGATACACACATACTTTCATAGACATTATATAAGAAATGCATTGTTATTGGTCTGGGAGAAGGTTAGAGATAATTTTTTTGTGAAAATACCAACATGGTTATCAATAACGGAAGCTTTGATACACCCAAATGTCTTTAATTCTGGAAATATTGTCAGATATAATGAGTTATTAACAGATAAGGGGGAACTGAAAGAGAAACGAGAATTGGAACAACAGGGAATTGAGATAGATTGGTACATGTATATGTAAATAAGAGCAAGATATGAAAAAGATGCTAAACTATATGGTTTTTATATGGAGAAGACTGAACTGGATAAGATACTCATGGGAACAGAGGAAAACTTAATAATTGTTTTTATAATTTTTTGTTGTATATTGAATTGGAGGAGGAGCAAGTAAGAGAAATGATGATAGCCTGGGGTAGAAATTTTGGTTATCGAATTGAATTTGAAAAATGGCAACAACTATGGGAAAGGAAGTATAAATTAACAATGTCCACAGCATATAAGGAAAATCAATATAAAATGTTTTACAGATGGCATATGCCACCGGAACAGTTAGATGAATGAATCACTTATGGGTCGGATCAGTTAGAAACAGAAGTGAATTAACAACACACACAATGAATATCACTGGGTGATCACTGAGACTAAAAATGGCAAAACTGGCAGCTCTGAAAAGAAAGTCAATGTTGAATAGTGTAGATCTTTGCTCAAGAATCACAGGAAATAGGTAGAGGCCAACTGTATTTCTAAAAGTGCCTTGAAGTCTAGAAATCATTTTGAGATCCTGGTATTACCCTAGAAATGATCTTGTGTAATGAGTGTGTGCAGAAAGGACAATGAGGATATCTCAGGAACAAACCGACATCTTGTTTAGAATAAAGTGGAAAAAAAGGTAGAGTAAAATAATATTCACCATATTACGACCATATTATGATCCAGTTATGCAGTTCACCTAGTCTTAGATCCATACTAAATGTGACATTTCAATATTTACCTGAAACATAATTGTCAGCTTCCAGTTGAGGGAAGTATGTATTTACTTGTTGTATCAACAGACTTGGTTACCTGAATCATCAGAAAGATTCAGTAGTTATAGGAATTCCACACTCTTCCCATGGAGTCTTTTGTTCAAGTGAATGAGAACTGCTAGAGGAGATGGAAAAAGCATTTTGAGGTGTACTAGACTATCCCACCACCTTTGAAATTCATGCTGCAATAGATTTGATTTGAGAAAGGACCCTAAACACGAGGGAAGAGGATAAAAGTGGAAAAGGGAAATCCAGCTGTCATTCAGAAACTTCTGTGTTATGTGTACTTTGCCTATGTTGTAAAAAACGGTGCAGTAAAAAGGCAAATAAAGAATGGATATGTGTAAACTATTAGTCCTAGATTTACATTTGTAATTACTATTTGTATTTTAATCATTTTTTTCAGTGAAGTATGATTCATAGCTGAGATTTTAACATTTTATAGGATGATTTGTGTCACAAGTTAAATATTTACATTCCCTTATAAATTTAGACCCTGTAATAAAGGAAAAGCAGAAAGTTTGTGAATGAAACTTGTGAGGATTAGGGGAAATTAAATAGGTTCAGGCTTATATGGATATTGGTTGTACAAATTATATTTTCACCTGTGTATATTCTTAGATCACACCCCTTTATTAGGATCAGTGTCCCCAATACTATTCCTCACTTGTTACCCGTGTGTGTTTTTCTGCATCAGGTCCTATCTGACTCACCCTCTGATCATTTGATTTTATTGTGTAGTCTATCTATTTGTTTATCCTGGTAACTAAAATAAATTTTATAACATCTGATGGTCTGTCTATTTAACAAAAAGAATGGTCCAGGAAAAGATCCCTTCTCTCATGTAGATTTCCTCTTGCTACATCTTCCTTTTTTTTATCAACACTCAGCCTAAGGTGATATTGAGTGATCGGACAAAGTCATTCTTATGCCAAGTACTATCCCAAAGTATTTAACTTGAGAAAAATATGATCTTAAGTAATTCTATTTTTGCTTCTGTTTGAGGTCTTAGCTAATAGCTTAACTTTGATTTTATACTACTTCTGCCGAAGCAACCATATCAGCTGGAAAATCTCAGTGGCAAAGTAACCATTACAATTAGTAAGCAGAAGGGGAAGAATGGGACTGTGTGAAATTATAGCATAATATGTGGTTGAAAAGCTGGTAAAACCTTTCACACTGAAATGTAGACAAAGAGATGCCCTCCTCTTTCCCTCCTCCTCCCTCCCTCCCCCTCCCTCTCTCGCTCCCTCCACCCCCCCCACCTCTCTCCCTCCTTCTGTCTCTCATAGGAATATAATGCCCCAGGTCCCAGTTAAAGAAGTTGCACAATGTCTGCAATGCTTATTTAGCTTTATTTCAAGGAATATTTGCCAAATTTTACTTCAATGCATAAATGTTTTTGAGTTTGATAGATAGCAATTTGATTCATGTAAAGAAAGATAAAGCAATAGCAGGCGGTAATCTCAGGTCATTGGCCATATCTTGAAGACATTCCAGGTGGGAGATGGAGACTGCATTATTTTCCATGCCAGCTGTAGAAATGAGATAAAATAATAGATTGATCAAAGTGAGTTTAAGGTAATTTCAGTTTTTTGCAAAGTTTAGTCAATGCCAACAATTTCAGGCAAATAATCTCAATTTAATATCTCTATTAGAGGAGAGTTTTCTTACCTTAGGCAGCAGATGAATCCTGAGTAACAGTCCACTCTCCCACGGTATTGGTACTGCGGAGGACACCGATTGTCAAAGCAGCGTCCTCCTAGAGAACGACAGCGGGGCTGGGCATTCCCTATGAAAACAAAAAGAGGAGACAAGTAAACGACGAGTAAAGTTTATTTATATTTAAATACATTTTTTCCTTCTAAGACATCACTTTCTTTTACAGAATTGCAGGATTCCTATGAATTCAGGAAGTTCTCTCTGACCAAGGAATCCATTTCTGCTAAACTCCCTTCAGCAGCCCCAAAACATCATATATCAATCCAGTTTTTAAGCCTGGCCAGATTTGAATTGGCAGGTATGCCTGTATCTATTAAGAGGTATACCTCTTAAAAATCTGATTCAGAGCAAAGGAAGACCTTACTGTGATATATTTCTCTTCATTATTACTATGGATCAGTGGTGAAATCCAATTTTTTTTACTACTGGTTCTGTGGGTGTGGCTTGTTGGGCATGGTGTGGCTTGGTGGGCATGGCTTGGTGGGCGTGACAGGGGAAGGATACTGCAAAATCTCCATTCCCACCCCATTCCAGAGGAAGGATACTACAAAATCTCCATTCCCACCCCATTCCAGAGGAAGGATATTGCAAAATCTCCATTCCCACCCCACTCCTGGGGCCAGCCAGAGATGGTATTGTTAAGTATAAATGCCTGCCCTCCAAACCTAGTGTTGTAAGGGTTAACTACCCAGGGATCCCTTCACCCACTGACCCCTCCTCACCTGGACTCCGCCCCTGGAGTACTTAAGGGTCATCCATGCGGTCTGGGCTCCATTCTAGCTGCAAACCTGTAAGAGAGAAACATTATGTAAATAAACAAACTTGATTATACACATGCCTGTGTATCTCCTTCATTGGGCTCGATCCAAGAACATTCCTACAAATATGGTAGCAGAGGATGGTTCTAAATAGCCCAAACCAAACTAAAAGGATGTCTGAAAATATCAAGCTGAACGAAGAAACCGAAAGAGTAAACACCCGTGCATCCAAAAAGAAGATGGAAGAAATGCTAGCCTCAGCTGAAGCCAAGCTAGCAGAAATGCAAAGGAATAAAGAACGACTCTCCAGCCCTGGCTACTCAAGAATAACAGAGAGAAGCCTAGACGAAAGAGAGGATGAATCAGAGACCGAGCTACGCGAAGAAAAGGAGCTAAAAGAAAAGCTACTAAGCCTAGCCGGATCGACATCAAACAAGTCCAGTCTCATCGCGGAACTCCGCAACCTCCTTGATGACTGCGGGGCAGCGACCGGGAAGAAAGATGACAAAACGGAGTGCAGAGACCAAAACGTGGTAAGCGATTTAAACCCCTACCACTCGCTCACTGATGAAGCCGATCCAAGATTCGCGCGCTCCCCACAACGGCCATCTTGGATGGTGACATCACCCAAGATGGCCGACCAATCCCCAATCAGATCCCGAGATTTAAAAAACCCGGCGGGAAACGAGGCCTACCACCACAAGGCCTACGAATACAACCACGAGGCCAAGAACTATACCGGACAGGTGACATCAAGTTCGCCTACCGAACTCGAAGTAGAAAAGGCCATGCGGACCATCACCGCGGCTTTCGGAACCAAAATAAAAATAATAAGTTCCGATGCCGATACCGATACCGCAGGGGGAAATAAAGTGACGTCCTACACGCATAAGGGCAGCCACGAAGACCAACTATGGAAGAGAAATACCGAGGCGTGGGCACAGCCCCCCACCTTCTACGCCGGAAACCTCGCCATGCATCCCCTAAGCTACGCCATAAAACCGGGAGAAATAAATGAATACTTACCACACCAAAGGACTCAGCCGAGACCTCCGGGGTTGTCGACGGGCATAGGCGCCGGCCCGTACCTAAACTTCGGCCTCCAGAGCGGACCGGAGCCCCAGGGCCTTCACCCAAGCCTCGCGGACCCGCATCGATGTCCAGGCGGCGCAACGAGACCCACGACGCTCCAGACGGCGACCCAAATAAACTTCGGCCTCCAAGGACCTCCAAAGACGGAGCCAGAAGTCCAACTCGAGAGGCAAGGCCTTCACCCGGGAGCAGCAGGAACGAGCTCCTTCCACGACGGCGGCAGAGACAGAATGGCCCAGGAGCATGCGCAGAACCGACCTGCAATAAAAAAACAACAGACCATAGAAGCAAGTCACTACAGACTGACTCCCTGCATTCCCCTGCCTTATTGTGAGTTCCCTTTTGCTTTGGACCATGGACAGCAACCCTCAATAGGTAATATTACTCACAATACAGGGACACTTCCAAATGACTTTCCCAAACTCAGGGTAGATGGGGTTAACTTTGTTGAATGGAACCAACAGTTACAGGTTGTCCTCTTAAAGGAACATTTACTATTTTTTATAACTAACCCACCTGAAAAGCCTTGGACTTTTCAGTTAGATTGCATGCATCATAAGGCTTACCATTTGTTACTAACCAGCATATCACTCAGTATGTATCCCAGTATCAGCCACAACTTGACAGTGTCAGAAATAGTAACCTTTTTGCATAAAATGTTCCACAGCAGAAGTATAGCCACTACCACAAGAATCACCAGGGAATTCTACTCAGCCAAACTCAAGGGGGGAACTTCAATGAGTGAACACATATTGTCACTCAATGCCACCAGAGCTGAGTTAATTCAGAGGGGGGAGAACATAACAGAAGGGAACATGGTGAGCGTGATCATAAATTCCTTAGACCACAGCTGGAATGATTTCATCATGCACTTAGACAGTTCCAGCCTAGAACGCATCACCTTAGATATGCTAACCAGTAAACTTATCGCGGAAGACAACCTCAGGAGGGATAGATACCAGAACCACAGAGAACCAAGGATTAGCAAAAGAGTAGAATTCCACAGCAGAGACTACAGCGACATAGAATGCTTCAATTGTGGCTCCAGGGAACACTATAAAAGAGATTGCCCCAGGAGAATAAGAGACATGAGACACTCACAATCTAGAGACAGGACTGAAAACAGACATAGACTCCCCGAAAGACAGACAAATGAGAACAGATATAGGCGCAGAGATTCACCCAAACCCAGGGACGGGAGGAGATACCGGGACAGTTCCCGGGACAGTCACAAGGGTTCACTATATGGGCTGAGAGCAAGGGACAGCACACTGGGATACACCAACACCAAAAATGCATGGCTCCTAGATTCAGGAGCCACAAACCATACCACTTATGACACAAAATTATTTACTAAATTCACAGAAGAGAAATTCACCATTAAAGTGGCTAACCAAAGCAACGTGCTAGTAACCGGAAAAGGCAACATAAACATCCCAGAGATAGGGGAAATAGAGGGGGTATTGCTTGTTCCGGAGATACCCTATAACATACTAGCCACCTTGAAGCTAAGCAAGGAAACGGGAACAAAAATAACATTTAAGGAAGGGAAGGTATTTTTGACCAGAGATGAGAGGATCATCGGTAGAACTATAATAAGCGAGGGTTTACCATACTTCCAGCCTAACTGTAGCAGCCCCCCCAGGATAAACACCAACACTAGCGACATGATAGACACTGCATCCAACACCGAGGAGACAGAGGAAGTTAATCACGACCCGACGCCCAGTGACCCAGACATGAACCAAACTTTAGAAAAAGAGAAGCCATCGTTAGGCAAACCCATTCACGATGAGTGTGCCCATTTATTGCATAGAAAATTGGGTCATAGCAGTTTTCCGGTTGTACAAAAAATGGTCAATTGTTCTGATGGATTAAAGGTTAAAAATTGCAAAAACTATTTAGAGTGTTCGGTGTGCAAATGTTCCAAGTTGAAGACCAAAGCCAGACCAAAAAAATCAGAACGCACCACAAATTCCCTGTTTCAAATGGTACACATGGACCTAGTTGGGCCCTTAAGGCCATCCATCAAATATAAGAAAAGGTTTTTCCTGACTATCGTAGATGACTTCAGTCGCTACGGTTATATATATACACTCAAGCACAAACATGAGGTGTTCCAGAAATTTAAAGAATTTCATAAAAAGATAGAACTGCAACATAATATTAAAATCAAGCAAATAATGACAGACCGAGGGTCCGAGTTCATGTCTCAAGAATTTTCAAATTGGCTCAGGGCGCAAGGGATGCTGCGCTTTACGTCGGCCCCTTTTTCGCCATTTCAAAATGGAGTCGTAGAGAAAAAAAATGGAACCCTACAGACAATGATGAGATGTGTGCTAGAGGATGCAGGGTTAGGACAACACTACTGGTCAGAAGCCGTTTTATACTCAAATTACACGCTTAACAGGTTATGGTGTAGCGTAATAAATAAAACACCGTACGAGGTCATGTATAATAGGAAGCCAAAGATAGCACACCTTCACATATTTGGTGTAACCGCCGATGTTCATATCCACAGACAGATACGCAGGAAGGGAGACAAAGTTTCCAGGCGACTAAGATTCATGGGATATGAACCGGGCACCAAGGGTTTTAGGTTCATTGACAGCAACAACAATTTCATAGTTTCACGCACCGCAGTATTTCATGAAAACTCTAATTGGTCCAAAATACATCTTAATGAAATAACCACAGAAGGGGAAAACACCAACCGTTCACATATCAAAACACAACAGGGCAGACCAATAAACAATGACATAGAAGCTACAAAACCAAGGGAGCATAGGATAAGAATCAGAGAGTGGAAAGAGGGACACCCAGACCTAAAAGTAGAAACACTCACGGAAAAGGAAGCCAGGTACCTTCACGATACGGAAACCACGCCCGAAAGGCCAGTTAGGACTTCTAGAAATAAAACCCCCAAGAAACTAGAGGACTATGTGCTATCTCTCCATGCTAACCAAGTAACCCCCAATAATTACGATGAAGTCCTCAATTTACCCACTGACGAGAAGGAAAAGTGGGAACAGGCGATGGAGAAAGAGATGAACAGCCTGCGTGAGCTAAAGGTATACACGCCCGCAGAGGCCCCTAGTGATAAGACCACCATAGGCACTAGGTGGATATACAAAATAAAGTCTCTAGAGGGAGGTAAATCATTATATAAGGCTAGATTGGTAGCCCAGGGATTTGCCCAACGATTCCCAGACGATTACACAGACACATATTCCCCCACCGTCAGAGCAGAAAGCGTAAAGTGTGCATTGGTGATAGCCTCGATTCTAAACTTAAAAGTACACCAATTCGATGTGCAGACAGCGTATCTCCACGCTGATCTAGATAAGGAAATTTATGTTAGGGCTCCACATAGTAAAAACACACGCAAAGGGGAAACCTGGTTATTGAACAAGAGTCTATACGGACTAAAACAGTCTGGGAAACGGTGGTATGAATGCTTGTCAAAAACATTAAGGTCAATGGGTTTTGAAGCCACCTCTGCCGACAACTGTTTTTTCATCAAAAGGTTGGGTAAATCCATAGAATACGTTCTGGTATATGTTGATGACATTCTATATGTTGGTGACCAAGATCATAAGTGTGAAACATTTGCTAAAGAACTGGGGAAGCACTTCACCTTGAAGGTACTAGGAAAGGTTGACAAGTATCTGGGGGTACAAATTACCAAAACCAACAAAGGCTTCAGACTGTCACAGAGAGAAAAGATAGTGGAATTGCTACATAAATGTTACATGTTTGATGCCAGACCATGCGAAACCCCCATGACACCAGACTTCCTAAAAAACATGTACGATGAGTCAGAGCCTTTTAATGACAATACCTTATACAGATCCATAATAGGCTCCTTACTTTATATAGCGAACTGGACGAGGCCTGACATAGCATTAACTGTCAACCTTCTGTCGAGGCATGTGGGCAAGCCCACCAATTATCATTGGGATGCCACAAAAAGGATACTTAGATACTTAAAGCATAGTACAGAAGCATGCCTATGTCTAGAACCGGAAACATCCGGTAAGCCAGTTCTTTCATGTTATGCAGACGCAGATTGGGCTGGGGACGTGAAATGTAGAAAAAGTACATCAGGGTACATATTTTTCTTGAACGGCAGCCCTGTACATTGGTACACTGGTAAGCAAAACCTAGTGGCTACATCGACTACTGAGGCCGAATATATATGCTTATCCAAAGCTGCGAATAATCTGGTGTGGTTCGATGACTTGCTCTCCAACATCTGGGCCGAACCCACATACCCCATCCACATACATGAAGACAACAAGGCAGCTATCGAAATATCTAGAGCTGATGCTGTGGGTCAAAGGTCGAGACACATAGATATAAAACACAAACACGTTAGGCAACTCTCCAGCATGGGCTTTATTAAAGTATTACATTGTGATACACAAGAACAAACTGCTGACATCTTAACCAAACCTCTGTTAAACAAACAGCATACCTATTTGACATCCAAACTAGGTGTCATACTACACAAATCGATAAACCATGATCAATCCACTTGTGATCTTACGGCCAGGCATCTAGAGGGGGATTTGTTAAGTATAAATGCCTGCCCTCCAAACCTAGTGTTGTAAGGGTTAACTACCCAGGGATCCCTTCACCCACTGACCCCTCCTCACCTGGACTCCGCCCCTGGAGTACTTAAGGGTCATCCATGCGGTCTGGGCTCCATTCTAGCTGCAAACCTGTAAGAGAGAAACATTATGTAAATAAACAAACTTGATTATACACATGCCTGTGTATCTCCTTCATTGGGCTCGATCCAAGAACATTCCTACAGGTATTTTCTGGTTCTCCAAACTACTCAAAATTTCTGCTACTGGTTCTCCGAACTGCTCAAAATTTCCGCTACCAGTTCTCCAGAACCTGTGAGAACCTGCTGGATTTCACCCCTGGAAGAAATAATCTGTTTCACTAGAAGGGGAGCCCTAGCTGTGATATATTTCTCTCCACTATTACATGGATCCTTGCTTGGTAGAAAATAATGCTGAGTTACAGTGGCCAGTTCTGCTGGGTGAAAACCTTGAGTGAGAAGGGTTAACTTCCTTTAAACTTCAGGGCCTGGCAATGTCCCTCTTCTCTTAACGTTTCTATCACTGCTCTTTTCTGCTCTTGAAATGCTGTGCATTTGTGTTATTTTGCTGCAAGTTCTTCTCTTTTCCGCACATTAAGTACAAATATATTCACTAGATGATTAATATCTATCTTTTATTTTTTCCATCTTTATTTTTATTGGTATCTAGTACGCCTTCCTCCTCCTTTTCTCTCAACAGGAACATCATGCAGAGTTTTGGTCTGAGAGAGAGAGAAACTGGCCCAGATAGACCCAGCCGGGTTTCATCTAATCCTCTTTCATCCTCTTATTTTCTGCAAAACACCAAGATGGTGAGAAGGTTTGGCCTGTGAGGGAGAGACTGGTCCAAATTCACTTAGTCAGCTTTCAGGCCTAAGGTGAGACTGGAATTCAGTTTCCAGATTTGTAGCCTTTTGCTTTAATCACTAGATCAAACTGTTTCTCTATTGTGGCTCCTTATTCAAACAGAACATACTTTGGTGAGAATTTGGTAAACCAATACCAAAGTGAAGCAAATCAACAAAAATAAACTACAACAAAACCCCCAATAACGTTCTTTCGAGAATAGTGAATTGATTAATTAATTTTCCAGCCCCTCCTCGATGCCTGATAATTTCTGGATCTCGAGTTTGAATGCAAAAGAAAAATCAATGGCATGTTTTTCAAATGTTTGGAGGCTTATGTTGTCAATAGTCCACACAATTCAAAGTTATTTCTATAAAGTAAAACAAAAAGATGATGTTGAAGATTAGCCTGCTTTCAGTGATGATCATACTTCTTTAGACAGTAGTGAGTTATCAGTCCTTTCTAAATTATCACTAATTTTGTTTCTTACCTGGTTCAGACAGGAATGCAAGGAAAAGAAATGCAAACAGCAGATAAAGGATCTTCATGCTTGGTTTGGTTCTGGACTAGATTTTACTCCTGGGACATTCACTGCTCTCTATTTATAGAATTATAATGATTGCATCCTATCATCTCAGTGAAGTATTGCAAATATTTTAGGTGTTATTTTTACAGTTTTTGTAGGCAATGCTGCCTTTTCCTTGTGTTGAAACACTCCTGTGGGTTTGATGCTGCAAACATCCTTAGAAGAGCAACAGACTTAGTTGAAGAGCTAAGTTGTAAAAGATTGGTGGTTCAGGACTTGCAGTGTACTAATGGAGTAAAGAAAATTCCTAACTGAATTGCTGCCCAAACTCTACCAATCCACAATGATAATGCTCAGCCATATTCACTAGCAGCTGAAGTTTTGGAAGAGCCTTTAGAATCAAATGGTAGAAATCTGGGTCTGACACATTTTTATGGATGGGGTTTGGGAAAACAGCTGCTCTGCTTTTTAGTGGGTGTTTGTGGTACTCAGATGAAGCACAGGCTTCTTTGGCTTTCATTATAGTTGTCAGCTTCGGAAGCCATATAAGGCTGGAAGCTTCCATGCTGCCACCTTCTCATGTGTGGGAAAGTAGGAGAGGGGATTTAGTAGAGGGATTGTCTTTAGACATAATAGCATTCTTCCTGTCAGTCAAGGTCAGGTCGATCCTGCATCTGGAGAAGGAGTGGTTGGAGTGATGTCTTGAGATGGGATGGATGGTGATCGGAGCATGTGATCAACTGAGGAGTGAGGGGATGATTTGGGGGATTTTGATTTACTGAGGGAAAATCTGGACCTCACATTCAGGTTTTTCTAGATGTGCCAGTTTACCTATTCTAGTAAATAGAACTTTGAAAAATGCTTTCTTCAGAGTTTTTACTTGGAGTTGGGGTTTTTCTGGAACACTGGCAGTAGTTTTCCTCTCTCATGCATGTGATTTCTATTTCCCTGAAGACAGAGAATATATCTAGTGTGGGAAATATTCCTGTAGCCTTAATCAAGAGTTATTAGGAGTCCTGTGGGACACAGAAATTAACTGAAATTGAGAAGGAGAACTGCGTTCTAAGAGCTGTGTATTTTGTGAGTGTTGGTTATATTGAATGTTTCCTGCTGCTTCAGCTATAGAGGATCTCTTAGGGCCATACTTTTATTACTTATCTCTAGATTTCAGTGTTGAGAACAATATGCCTCTACAGTTAGGCACGAAAACCCAAATGCACAAGTATAGAAGATACGTGGCTCAATAGCAGTAACTGTGAGAGGGATTTCAGACTCCTGGTGGACACCACTTACATATGAGCCAGAAGTGTGGTAAAGGTACCAAAAAAATCCAAAAACCCAAAGGCTGCATCAAGGGAGGGATTTTATCAATGTTACATGAAATGTTAATAGTTTATACAGTGGTGAAATCTAAAATTTGTTACTACCGGTTCTGTGGGCATACGGACAGTTACCGTAAAAGATATGGGGAACAGAGAGACTTACAACAGGATCAGGTAGATTGTTCCAGACATTTACTACTCTATTGCAAAAGTCATATTTCCTACAATTAAGATTAGAGCGAATTACGTTGAGTTTAAATCTATTGATGACCCTTTTATTATTATGGCCAAAATTAAAGAATTCATTTACAGGTAGAACATTTTGGTAAATAATCTTATGAACTAAGCATAGGTCGAATTTCTGCTAATCTCCCTTCAGCAGCCCCAATATATGATATATCAACCCAGTTTTTAAGCCTAACAAGAAATTTGGTATCAGAAAAAATTGTCCTGTAATCTGCAACTCCTACACTGCAGATTATCAGAATTACATTCATAATATTCTAATATGTTCAATATAGTTCTCACATTATCTTTCAGTTGTCTGTGAGGTAGGAAGCCATTCTGGTCTCCATGGATGTACTCATTCAAAAAAATTTTTAGTCTATTTGCTAAGATCGCAGAGAATAATTTGTAATCAGAATTGAGCAGAGATTGGCCTGTAATTTTTAATCAGAAGTGGATCAGTGCCTTCCTTTGGAATTAATGTAATATACGCTTCGGACCAGGAAGGTGGCATTTGACCAAAGACCAGAACCTCATTAAACACTTCAGTCAAAAATTCCCTGAAAGTCTCAAAGAGGGCCTTATAAATTTCTACTGGAAGCCCATCCGTACTTGGGGCCTTTCCCCCCTTTTGTTCCCTTAATACTAATTCTACTTCCTTCAAGGTAATCTCTGCGTTCAGTATTTCTTTCATTGGGAGTGGAACCTTCTGGGAGTCAGCTCTAGCCAAATACTCTCTAATCTCCTGGTCCTGCTCATCTCCAGCTGTATAAAAGGCAGCAAAATATTCTTGTATTATTTTTCCTTTCCCTTCCTTATCCGAGACATATCTTCCCATTTGATCCCTCAGGCAAACTATCCTATTTCTCTCCTGTTGCTTTTTCAGTCTTTAGGTAAGCCATTTTCCCATTTTATTTGCATGTTCAAAGTGCCTTTGTTTTGCCCATCTAATTTTAGTAGCCGATTCTTCCTGCTCTAATAAATTTAACTGGTGTTGGTTTATTTTCTTCTCCTCAACTAGTTTTAAATCCCCTGGGTCCGCCTGCAACCTCGCTTCCACTTTCTCCAATTCACATATCAATTTACTCTGTTTCAGTCTCTGGATCTTCCCTTTTCCAATTATATGGGATGATACTATTCCCCTGATCACCGCCTTCACCGTATCCCAGATAATCTGGGGACTAGTGTCTTCCTTCCTATTGATTCTAAAGAAAAAAAACCCATCTCCTCTTTTAGCTTTTGAAGTAGATTTTTGTCTTTTAATACTCCTACATCCATCTTCCATCTCTTTATTCTGCGGGCTCCTCTCCATAGTATTTTCAACGGGCTATGGTCTGCCCAGTCATTAACCTCAATTGCCACATCTAACACCTGGTCACATAGCCCTACAGTCATCCAGGCCATATCTAGTCCGGACCAAGAATGATGTCTGGGGGAGAAATAAGTATCCTGTTTCTTTCCCAGGTTTCTGTCCCTCCATATATCTCTCAGCCCTGTTACCTCTCTAATCTGTTTACAAATTTTTACGAAAAGCTTCCTCCTCTTTTTCCTGGCTTTACCTCTCTCTGGTATATAATTCAAATTTGGATCTACTACCGCATTAAAGTGCCCGAGCAGACAAATATTGGTGTAGTTTACTTCTAATTGCTTCTGATATAATTTCCCATAAAAGTTTACTTGGGACCCATTTGGGGCATAGATTCCAACCAACAAACATTTCCTTTGGTCCATTATTACCTCTACCATCAGGACTCTACCCTTTTTCCCGGCATAAATTAATTTTGACTCTAAGTGTCCTTTTACATATAACACTACTCCCTTCTTTTTCTGATCCGCCAAGGAGGCGTACAAATTTCCCAATCTTTTATTCTCCAGTATCGCTTTCTGGTTTCCTTTTACATGGACCTCCTGCAAGCATATCATATCATAATTTGCTTTTGCTTTTCTTTCTAATCTGTTGGGTTTTCCTCGGGGAAAGAGGTTCTTTCCTTCCTCCAGCTCCTTCCCTCTCTATCTTTCTCCCCTTCCCATCTGTTCGTTCCTTAAGTTCTTCATCCTCCTGTAGGTCTTCTAAGCTTTCATTTTCCACTTCCCCTTCAGCCTCCAAGTCATTCACCTTAAAATTTAGCTCATAAAAATCTCGTGCATCTCTCAAGTTCTCAATTTTAATCCTCTTGTCTCACCAGTTATCAATAAACCTTCCGGTATCAACCATCTATATAGAATTGCATTTTTCCTTAATTGCATCGTCAGAAATTGGTATCTTTGCCACTGTTCTCTAACTTTCCTTGGGCTTTGCTTTAAGATCATAATTTGTTGTCCTTTATATGAAATCACCTAGTCCCTTGGCTTTCCTATAAACCTCCTCCCGTACATCCTTCTTACAAAATCAAATATGAATTTCTTGTGGCAAATTAAGTTGTTTTGCATATCCCGTAAATACCCTATAGACCTCATCAATGTCTTTCATTATTAACTCCTTATCTTTTTCCAAGATTTCAGTTAAGATGTCTCCAACTACTTCTCTCACACATTCTTCTTTATCTTGAACAATGTTCTGCATTCTTAGGAAAAAGGAGGAGCGTTCCATCTGTAAGAAGATTATTTCTTCTTCCATAGTCCTCGTAGTTGCGGCCTGTTCACATTCCAAGCCCGCCCAGCGTTCTTCATATCTATTGGTACGAACTTCCACTTCATGAAGTCTCCCCTCTTGTTTAACCATTGCCTCTCTCACTACTGTCAATTGTTCATTTAATACTTTAATGTCTCCCCGCACCGCTCCCATTTCACTTCTCAAATTCATCGTTAAGTCCTCAAAATTCTTCAACATTACCTCTTGCATTGTCTGCATCATTCCCTGTAGATTCTGTAGCGAGGGGGATTTTCCCAATGTATTTGTATCTTCCATAGATTTAGATGACATTTGGAGTGATAATACCGGTGATGACGCCGAGGGGGGCAGCAAAGCTTTCTTGCTCCCTTTAGTAACCATTGCAGCCACTGCAATGGACATCTCTCCTTGGGGTCCTCCTTGATTTTTGTTTGGAGACCAAAATTTCTTCCAACCCAGCATACAAACTAAGTTCTCTCCAATTTTACCAGCTTACTTAGTCTTCCTCAAATTCTCTATTTATCAATTAATTTAAATCAACCCAATATATACGATTAATATGCAATTTTAGCCGATCTATTAAATATATAGATATATAAATTGTTTTCCACAATACCAATAGTAGATCAGTACCCTTTGCATATATTATAAATATAGTATAAATCTATTTAAGTTTCTATTAGCCTAGTACATCACTCAGATCTGATCAGTTAATAAGGGTTGGGGAAGAGGAGGGAGAGTGCTGTCAAAGATTAACCAAAGAAACAAAGGGAAAAGGGAAGGGGGAGGGCCAAATCTTTAAATTTTAGACTTCCTCCAAGTATAACCACAACATTCTTTTGAAGTTTCCAAATCTGCCACTGGGTGGCGCCGCTGATGTTATATTGCCGACAGTTCCAGACAAGGATGTTTCCAGCTACAAACATAGAGTATCAGAAAGCTAGTAATTCAGCTTAGTAAGGTAACCCTGTCCCCGAGCAAGAGAATATTGGACTAGAATTCAAAAATGGATTTTAGAAATTATAGGATGTAGGATAAAATTGAACCCAGAAACATTTTTACAAGGCATGAAACCAGAGAACTTAAACAAGTCTAATTGGTATCTCGCTCTCCACATCATCATTGCAGCCAGGATCTCGTTTGCGCAAGAATGGAAATACAAAAATACCCCATTGGAGGCTACGTTAACCGCAAAGTTCATGGACTGCACAGAAGCAGACAAGCTTACCAGACGTTTGCGAGATAGGCAAGAATCAGGGTTATATATGAGTTGGGACAGGTGGTATGCTTGGCTGCAAAAAAAGAAATCTTAAGAAGAATGTAAAATATTAATCTTAGTGTGAATGTGGTAAATATTTATAGGAATATTGCATGGCAGTTGAGAATTCTTTCTTCTGGATAACCTTTTCTTTTGTTGATGATTTGGTTTAATGGAGTGTACTATTTCTAGACAAAAATTGATGCTTTAAAACTCTATATGTATTATATTACTCTTTGCAATTCTATCCATATTATTATATTTTTTTTCTCTGTAATTTTTAATAATTTTCAATAAAAATAAATAAAAAATAAAAAACCCTCTGATGATCAGGCAACTCAGCTGGGATCATAAGAGCTTGGATCGTCTGAGGCATTTAAAAGAAAAAAAGCCTCTGATGATCGCGCTGCTCAGCTGGGCATGGGGGGGCGGTGGCAGAGATTTTTGCTACCAGTTCTCCGAACCACCCCCCTCCATCGCTACCGGATTGGGTGAGCCGGTCCAAACTGGGAGCATTTCACCCCTGCTGTTATCTTTTACGTGTTTGACAAACTAAATAAATAAATAAATAAAATATTTCTCTCCATTATTACTATGGTTCCTTGCTTGCTAAGAAATAATTCTGAATTATCATGGCTGGTTCTGCTGGGTGTTTTGGATGGAGATGTTGAGTGAGAATGGTTAACTTCCTTTGAAGTTCAGGATCTGGTTTACCTTTGGCTTTCTTCCTCTTCTCTTAATGTTTCTGACACTGCTCTTTCTTCTCTGCTCTTGAAAAGCTGTGCATTTGTGATATTTTGCTGCAATATCTTTTTTACAAATTAAATGTCAATACATCCACTAGATAATTAATATTTATTTTTTATTTATTTTTATCTCTTAAAATAAAATAAAGTTATTTCTTAAAATAACTCAAGGTGGCAAATGTATCTAATACTCCTTTCTCTTCCTCTTCCTATTTCCAAGATGAAAACCACCAAGTAGCACTCACAAGACATGATGACAACTCTTTAATTTCACAATATATGGACATATTTAACTATATTTTCAACTGAGGAACTGTGACCATCATAGATCAAGCCAAGTCCAATTCTTGGCAGCCTGGCACTCTGACAAATTAGCTACCAATAGACACATAGATATAAACAATATGTACTTATTGTGCAAAAGAGACAATCAACAAACCAAAAAGGGAACAAAAAGATCAAAACATCTCCTCACCAGCAATCAACATCTAGATGTTCTTATAGACCCTAACACTAACCCTAAGCTTAACATCAGAACAATAAACAAGAAATAAACAATACCCTAAATCAAGGAAGTGCCAAAAAGTTAACAATAAACAGTACAATCAAAAAACTCCCAAGACCACTCATATAAATATTAACAGGGAAGACCACTAGATTATAAATTGAGAGCAAACTCCATTACTTACTGATGTTACTTAGTTTAATAATGAAACAACATTAGCCCTGTCAGGTGATTTGTGCTGAGAAAAGTCCAAACTTACCCGGACAGCTTTCATGCCAAAGGTGGGACTAGCAATAGCAATAGTACTTAGACCAGTAGTGGATTGCAGATCCCGTCGCTACCGGTTCACTTGTGGGTGTGCTCATGCTCACGTGTGCTGCTGATGTGCTGCACAGAAGCCTATGCGCATGTGCAGAAGTGTCTGGGTGGGTGGGCAGATCATCAACTGCTGCCACTACCAGTTTGCCCAATCTGGGGCAAACTGGTAGCAACAAACCACTGACTTAGACTTACATACCGCTTTGTAGTGCTTTTACAGTCCTCTCTAAGTGGCTTTACAGAGTCCACATATTGCCCCCAACAATCTTGGTCCTCTGGGACTAGAACAGTCTTCTGATTTCTAGCTTGGTGTTTTGACCATTAGAGCAAACTGGCTCTCTATTGTCCCTCAAACACCTCATAATGGTTTTTGTTGAGAATTTGATAAACCAAAGCTAAAATGAACCAACCAATAATCTACAATAGTAAAACTTTGAGTTAAGCTTTGTAGAGAATAGTGAATCAATGAATTGGTTTTCCAATCCCTCCTTGATGCCCTATATGACACTGGATCTCAAATTTGATGCATTAGAAAAATCAATGGCATATTTTTCAAATGTTTGAAGGTTCATGTTGTCAATAGTCCACAGTGTTCAAAGCTATTTCTTTAACATAAACTAAAAGAAGTTGTTGAGGGTTATCCTGCTTTCAGTGATGATCATACTTGCTTAGAAAGTAGTGAGTTATCAGTCATTTCTAAATGATCAATAATTTGGTTTCTTACCTGGTTCAGACAGGAATGCAAAGAAAAGGAATGCGAACAGCAGATAAAGGATCTTCATCTTGGGATTGGACCAAATTTTACTCCTGGGACAGGACAGAACTCTCTATTTATGCAGGTATAATGATTGCATCAGACTTCCTCATTGAAATATTGTAACTATTCTTACATGTTATTGGCATTGTTGTATTTCCTTTTATTGAAATACTCCTGAGGCTAACTGTTGCAAAAGTCCTTGCAAGACCAAGAGAGTTAGTTGAATACATTAATTAAATGGTTCTGCTTATAGCTAAAATACTTTGGAATGATAAATAGTTGGCTCCATTACTGACTGGTCTGAAGAGTTGACATAACTAGTTACTTGCAAATGAAACCCACACACACACATCTGTCTGTCTATCTATCTATCTATCTATCTATCTATCTATCTATCTATCTATCTATCTATC
>WNWU01013332.1:350747-389581 GCA_012654045.1 Ptyas mucosa | reverse complement strand
ATCTATCTATCTATCTATCTATCTATCTATCTATCTATCTATCTATCATCTATCTATCTATCTATCATCTATCTATCTACTGTATCTATGTATCATCTATCTAATCTGTCTGTAATCTATGACTTGGATGTTAGGATTTGGAGATACCTGGATATCTGTACTCAGATTTCTCTGGGAAAGATGGTCTGGTGAAAAATAGGAGATTTAAGATCTTCACTTCCAATGGGAAAGTTCATCTGGAATAAAAAAAGATATTGGGGAGAGGGAGAAGAAAATGTTATATGGGGTGACTATGTGATTGAACCCACTCTTTTGTCTATGTATCACTTCCATACTATGTGTTATCAAGAGAAGACACACATGATGAAGTGGGTCAATCAGATGTTCTTATCAACATGAGAATAGAGGGCTGAATGTCCATTCCAAATGCAAAGAACTGGAGAATCAACATAGATCAGGCTCCTTACAAGGTATACATTGACTTCGAAAGGCGAAGGAAAAAACTCAGGATTTCAATGTCTTAGAGCCCTGGGTTATATAAAGATTTGGTTTCTGTGAAATGTGGACAAGTGGATATAAAGTCTTCAGTTTTATGGCAGAAAAGAAAATCAACAGACTATTTTAAAAATGGTGAACAAATTTTCTACATATGGTTTCATTATTGTAAAGGGACACAAAAGCTGAGTCATTTCCATGAGTATTTTGCATAGTTAACTGCTGAGCATACAGAGAGTTTACATTATGCTTTGTTTGAATGAAGCTTGACCAGGAGTAACAAAGAGAATGCAGTTCTTTCCTCCTGCCTGAAAATCCATGGAAGATGAAAAATACATAGAAGGCACGCAGCCTTTCTGGCAACATTCTTGGGTAGGTTTTTCTCACACATCTTTCCATTATTCTGAAGCCTCCCTGGGTGCCCCTCAGCCCAGTGTGAAAAAGCCTCTTGGGAGGAGGCCCATGTCAGCTGCCATGGATGCTATAGAAATGTAGAGATGATTTCAAAGTGGAGATCTATTAAACAACACAATTTTCAGGCCTAGTTATACAGTTATATTCTTAAACCCAAACTAAATACAGCTGTTCAATATTTGCTTTGGACACCTATAGCTGTGCACTGCCAGCTGAAGGAATATTGTAGTGAGATGGGTGACACACAGATTAAATAAATGAAAATAAAACGTATTCATTAGGCCTCTTATTCAACTACAAGAAAAGTGCTCTAGAAAAGGGACAACATTTCAGGGTGTATTAGACTAGTCCCTCTTTTTCTTGCCTCCCTTCTGTGATACAGTTGCTCTGAGAAAGGACCCTAAGAGTGAGGGATGAGGACAAGAATCGAAAATAAATCTACTCAAAGATTCAATGATTTCTGTATTACATGGACTCTGCTGATAAACTGGGGTGAGCAATCAAGATGCAAAAAATTGCTACAATAAGAGGCATACTGAGAGGGTCCTTCATGGAGTCATGTATTGGGCCTGGTCATAGTGGGCAATGGGCAGGATGTGGGTTATTGATAGCTTCACCATAATGAGTGGAAAATTCAGCCACATCTCCCACACTTTGCCTTGAGAGTAGAACCCATTTATGTGGCTTATAGATGATTTTCCCCAGCATATCTTTGCTCCAGACTCTCATGAAAGATGAACATGCAAAATCAGAAGTTAATTAACAATAGAAATGTTAAAGAAAAAAACAGTCAACTTAATATTATAGTCAACATTTAATATTGTAGCTGTTTGCTACATAACAATATTGGGAGAAGGTGATTAAAAACACCGTGGAAGCCAACTTTATCCCTATGTGCCTTGAGACCTAGAAACAACAAGCTTGTTTTAATCTTGCTGTAATCCAAGAAATGGCCAGTTACCTTGTGCAATGAGTGTAATGAGTGTAATGCAGCAAGGGTAATGAGGAAACCGCAGGGACAAACTGACTCTATGTTTAGAAATCACATTAAGTAAGATAATGGTTTTCTTCTCTATCAGGCTTCATGATTCCATATATTCTACTGCTATTAGCAATCCTTTCCTAAGGAATCTGGCTTGATAATTGGACAGGTAACAGATAAAAGTGATTCAACAAGTCATTTTTGCTTTTAGCATTTTTATTATCTTGAGTTTTTCATCATTCAAAAGATGGAACTTAGTATAAAGTTTCATAAGGACATTTTCAGACATCCTATTTCCACCTGCAATCCCTCACATTTCAGTCTACACAGTTATCATTTTCTCTTCACTCTCTGCAGTACTGAGAAGACATTGTTGTCCTTCTTTGCCCAAGAAGGGGGCAGTTTTACACCATTCATGTTTCCTCTTCCAAATTTCTCATAAGACCGTTTGATATTAATCTCTGATTATTCATTTGCTATGCAGAGAACGTGAAGAGGAGACTGTAAACCTATCAGTGCTGAAAGATTCTTCATCCAATTCTTCATCCAATTGATGTATAGGAGAGTGCAAGTCTGCAAGTTTTATGGCAGAAAAGAAAATCAACAGACTATTTTAAAAATGGTGAACAAATCTTCTACATATGGCTTCATTATTGTAAAGGGACTCAAAAACTGAGTCATTTCCATGAGTATTTTGCATAGTCAACTGCTGAGCATACAGGGAATTTACATTATGCTCTGTTTGTGTGAAGCTTGACCAGGGGCAGCAAAGAGACTGCAGTTCTTTCCTCCTGCCTGAAAATCCATGGAAGATGAAAAATACATAGAAGCACATAGCCTTTCTGTCAACACTCTTGGGTAGGATTTCCTCACATATCTTTCCATTGTTCTGATGCCTCCTTGGGTGCCCCTCAGTTCAGTGTGAAAAAAACCCTTGGGAGGGGGATCCTGACGTTACCTCATTTGGGATGAGAATTCAATGTCAGCTGCCATAGATGCTATAGAGATGTAGAGATAGTTTCAACCGAAGACATTCTCCCATACCTCCACTGACTTAGTAACTTGAGATCTGTCACACAACACAATTTTCAGGCTTAGTTATATAATTATACTCTTAGACCCAAAGTAAATACAGCTGTTCAATATTTGCTTAGGACACTGATAGCTGTGGACTGCCAGCTGAAAGAATATTGCAGTGAGATGGTTAACAAACAGATTTAATAAATAAAAATAAAATGTCTTTACCTGCTAGAGCAACAGAGTTTCAATGTTCAGTGTCAGAATTTTACATTCTTTACATTACCTCTCTTATTCAACTACAAGAAAAGTGCTCTAGAAAAGGGACAGCATTTCAGGGTGTTTAAGACTAGTTCCTTTTTTTCTCTCCTCCCTATCTGTGATACAGTTGCTCTGAGAAAGGATCCTAAGAATGAAGGATGAGGACAAGAATGGAAAATAAATCTACTCCAAGATGGAACAATTTTTGTATTACATAGACTCTGCTGATTAAACTGGCATGAGCAATCAAGATGCAAAAAATTGCTGCATTGAAAAGACATATTGAGAATGTCTTTCATGGAATCATGTATTGAGCCTGGTCATAGTGGGCAATGGGCAGGATGTAGGTTATTGATATTTTCACAGATGTGATATTTTCACAGCAATGAGTAGAAAAGGTAGTTTTTCAGCCACATCTCCCACACTTTGCCTTGAGGGTGGAGCCTGTTTCTGTGGATTATATAAATGATTTTCTCTAGCATAATCATTTGCTCCAGACCGTCATGAAAGATGAAGATGCAAAATCAGAAGTTACTTAACCACAAGCACATTAGTAGACCTGTGAGGCTGAAAGTGGTAAAATTGGCAGTTCTAAAAAGAAAAAAATAATAATCTTAATATTATAGTCAACATTTAATATTGTAGCTGTTTGCTCAAGAACCATAAGAAGAAGGTGATTAAAAACACTGGGGAAGCTAACTTTATCTCTAAGTGCCTTGAGACCTAGAAAAAACACCCTTGTTGTAATATTGCTGTAATCCAAGAAATGGCCACTTACCTTGTGTAATGAGTGTGTGCAGCAAGGGTAGTGAGGAAACCTTGGGGACAAACTGACTCGATGTTTAGAAATCACATTAAGTAAGATAATGAAAAGTGAATCCATGGTATAAGAGGCCACAATGTTTGGATGGTTTTCTTCTGTATCAGGCTTCATGATTCCATATATTTTACTGCTTTTTTAGTATTAGCAATCCTTTCCTAAGGAATCTGGCTTGATAATTTGGCTGATAACATAGAGGTAACAAATAAAAGTAATTCAACAAGTCATTTTTGCTTTTAGCATTTTTATTATCTTGACTTTTAATCATTCAAAAAATAGAACTTAGTATAAAGTTTCATGAGGACATTTTCACACATTCTATTTCCACCTGCAACCTCTCACATTTCAATCCACCAAGGTATCATTTTCTCTTCACTCTCTGCAGTACTGAGAAGATGTTGTGGTGCTTCTTTGTCCAAGAAGGAGGTAGTTTAACACTGTTCATGTTTCCTCTTCCAAATTTCTCATAAGACCGTTTGATTTTGATCTCTGATTATTCATCTGCAATGCAGAGAACACAAAGAGGACACTGTAAACCTATCACTGCTGAAATGTTCTTCATTCAATTAACCGATAGGAGAGTGCATGGCAGAACTCACACTGAGAACCCCAGAAGGCAAACATGTGACTAATTGATCTCTCCTCAACACTGTGTATTCTCCCCCCCCCCTTTTCTGTGTGCCATTCCTTGTCCTGGAGAGGCCCTAAATCAAACTTGTATTTAAGAGTGTCTTTCATTAGAGTTATGAGCCCTTCAAAGTAGACCAGAGTAGGAAGCAGACACACAAGGCAATACAACTTGAATTATAATTTACTTATTTACATATCCTCTTTATTATTTTTACAAATAACTCATGGCAGCAAATATATAATATCTGACACAAGTTCCTCCTATTTTCCCCACAACAACAACCCTGTGAGATTGTTTGGTCTGAGAGAGAGTAACTGGCTGAAGGTCAACCTGCTGGTTTTATAGTTATAGTGGGACTAGAGATCACACTCTCCCACTTTCTAGTCTGGTGCCTTAATCGTTAGACAAATCTGGCTCCCCAGAATGAAAAGAAATCAAGTTGCATAACATTATTTGAAGAACAAATGTAAAGATCAGGATTGTTAGAAGTAAAAGGAAGGAACATAAATTTGGTTTATTTGATCAAGATGAAAATGCTAACACTTTATGGACTTTTGCTGATATCAGGACTGAAATGACGACATTTTATGGATTTGTTTATAGATTAGAGATGTGGTGGTCGAAGCCCAGATTCAAGAGGTTCTAAAAATGAAAATTACTCAGTTTTGTCTGGTTTCTGAGAGATTTCATCCTTCATGTGCTATCCCTGTCACGTGTCAGCTGCCCTTCCCGAGCTACTCAGTGTGATTGCTGAGGTGGCAGTGGAGACCCCCAGGCTTATGGTCATGGGGGACTTCAACCTGCCATCTGTCGGCGAAGCATCTGATGTGGCTCGGGAGTTCATGGCTTCCATGATGGCCATGGACCTGACCCAGCTAATTCATGGACCCACTCACATGGGAGGACACACTCTGGACTTAATTTTTGTCTCTGGGCAGTGGATGAATGATCTTGAGATAGGGGCGGTAGTGATTGAGCCCTTGTCATGGTCGGATCATTCCCTCCTTAGGCTTCACTTTCTAACCGCCACACCCCACTGCAGGGAGGCGGAACAGACCAGATGGTACTGCCCCAGGCACCTGATGGATCCTGATAGGTTCCAGATGGAGCTTGGGCCATTTCCTGAGGCTCTGACTCATGACTCGGCTGAGGAGCTGGTGGCCACCTGGGATAGGGCGGCCGCTGGCGCTTTGGACCAAGTCGTGTGTTTGCGGGGCCTCTGACTCATTGCCGAGTCTACTTGGCTCCTTGGTTCTCTGAGGAGCTGAGGGAGATGAAGCACCGGAAAAGACACCTAGAGTGTAGATGGAGATCCAGTCGTTCCGAATCCGACCGAACATAGGTAAGAGCTCATATTAAGACCTACCTACCTTTGACTATTTTTCCGCTCTTATCGCATTGGCAGATAACCGCCCAGCCGCCCTGTTTAGGGTGAACTGCTCCCTCCTCTATCCGGGAGCACGGGAGGATCCCTTGCAGGGTCGCACTGAGGATTTTGTTCAGTATCTGCACGATAAAATCACTCAGATTCGGGAAGGTCTTGTCTCTGACTGGGTAGGTACAGACGGGATAATGGAGACTGGTCTTGAGAATGTCATTTGGGAGGAGTTGCATCCGAGGACATGGACAGGATACTGGGGCGGCTGAACGCGACTGTCAGCGATCTAATTCATCCTCTCTAATCGCTGCCATGAAGATTTCAAAGGGATCGCTAACTTATATATATATAAGTTAGCGATAGCCGTTTGAAAGTTCTGTAGTTTTGACATTTGGCCTAGTTCTCTCTCCTTAGCAGATAGTAACCCAGGTGATGGAGAGGAGGGGGACATTCCTGTGATCTGAAGTAGTTGGCAGAGGAAATTGACTTTGAAGAGGGCCAATGGGGCCAGTGGATTTTGAGGAGCGGAAGGGGAGGGGTTGGTTCCAAGGAGTCAGTTTTGGCTGCAACTCGAGTCCAGGATGGAACGTAAATTCTTCAAATAAATGAGAGATTCTTCAAAGACTTTGTGTTTGAGAATGAACTTTGTTTGAGATTACGTCGAAGCCTGACAGCGACCACATGTTTATTGGACCCGTGTCCCTCCTGGTTGGTACTGGCCTCCCGGGAGGTTACACGAGGCTGGCTCCAGGGGATTATCAACACTTCCTTGGGTGAGAGTGTCTTGCCATCTGCCTTGAAAGAGGTGGTGGTGAGGCCCCTCCTCAAGAAGCCCACTCTGGATCTGGCTGTTTTAGCTAACTATCATCCGGTCTCCAACCTTCCCTTCATGGTGAAGGTTGTCGAGAGTGTGGTGGCGTGACAGCTTCCCCAGTACCTGGATGAAGCTGTCTATCTGGACCCGCGCCAGTCCAGCTTCAGCCCTGGGCACAGCACGGAAATGGCATTGGTCGCATTGGTGGATGATCTCTGGAGGGCTCGGGATAGGGGTTGTTCCTCTATCCTGGTCCTGTTAGATCTCTCAGCAACTTTTGATACCATCGACCATGGTATCATGCTGCACCGGTTGGAGGGGCTGGGAGTGGGGGGGCATCATTCTACGGTGGTTCTCCTATCTCTCGGACTGGATGCAGTCAGTGTTGGCAGGGGGGCAGAGGTCAACCCCGAGGCTCCTTGTTTGTGGGGTGCCGCAGGAATTGGTCCTCTCACCCCTTCTGTTCAACATTTATATGAAGTCGCTGGGCGAGATCATCTGTGGCTTTGGGGTGGAATTCCATCAGTACGCTGCTGATACTCAGCTGTACATCTCCACCCCAGGCCATCCCAACGGTGCTCTTGAAGTGATGTCCCGTGTGGATCTGGATGGGGAGTAACAGGCTTCGACTTAACCCCTCCAAGACCGAGTGGCTGTGGCTTCCGGCGTCCCGATATAGCCAGCTGGTGCCATCGCTGGCTATTGGGGGCGAGTTACTGGCCCCCACGGAGAGGGCCCGCAACTTGGGTGTCCTCCTGGATGCATGGCTGTCTTTAGAAGAGCATATGACGGCCGTGGCCAGGGGGGCTTTTCATCAGGTTCGCCTGATTTGCCAGTTGCGTCCCTTTCTGGATCGGGATTCCTTACGCACAGTCATTCAGGCACTTGTCACTTCCCGCCTGGACTACTGCAATGCTCTCTACATGGGGCTCCCATTGAGGTGCACCCAGAGGCTCCAGCTGGTGCAGAATGTGGCTGCGCGGGGGATTATGGGAGCGAGGGGGTGCTCCCATGTGACACCTCTCCTGCGTGAGCTGTATTGGCTCCCGGTGGACTTCCGGGTGTGCTTCAAGGTGTTGGTTACCACCTTTAAAGTGGTCCATGGCATCGGACCTGGGTATTTGAGGGACCGCCTTCTGCCGCCAATAGCCTCCCACTGGCCAGTACGCTCCCACAGAGAGGGACTCCTCAGGGTGCCGTCAGCTAGGCAATGTAGGCTGGCGACCCCCAGGGGGAGGGCCTTCTCTGTGGCAGCACCTGCCCTCTGGAACGACCTGCCCCCAGAGATATGCAGGATACCAGATCTCCAGGCTTTTCGCCGTGCCCTAAAAACTTTTCTTTTCCAACAAGCAGGGCTGGCGTAACACCCCCCCCCCCCGTTCTGATATTTTAGATTTTTAAATTGTCCAATTGGGTTTTAGTTATGAGGTTTTTAAATTTTCGGCCAAAGTTTTATAATTCTTTTAAATTTTTAAATTTTGTATTGAATGTTTTTTATTTCTGGCTGTGCACCGCCCTGAGTCCAGCAGGAGAAGGGCGGTATATAAATTAAAACAAATAAAATAAATAAATAAATAAATACATTGCCTGTGTAATAGTAGGTGAAAAAAAATTCATTTTTCTTCTGTTCTCTTTTGCTTCAGGTTGGTCTGAGGAATTTTATGTTGATTTTCTTCCACCAAGAAAAGAAAGCTCTATCCAATATAACTACTTTATATGTGAGAGACAGAGGCAAGGACAGAGATAGAGACAGACAGACAGAGAGAGAATTTGTGATCTCATTCCCAAAGCTGATTCCTGCAGTGCATTTTCCAGGGTCCTCCATAGATATTAATTCATCAGATATAGGCATGCTTATTTTTAGTAGTATTCCATGGATTTTTCCTTAATACATTTATTTATATATTTATCTTTTATGTTTCATTGAAAAGTCTGAATATTTTGGGATTTGTTTTGTATTACTTCTTTCCAAGCAACCACATCAGCTGGAATACTTTTTAAAATTTAAATATGTGTTTCTTTGTATTTGTCTTTGTGTTACTACTTTTTATTTTTATTTTTGGATTTTTTATTTTCTTTGGCAATTAAAAAGAATGTATTTATTTATTTTAAAAATTCTAACAGGCAACTGGTCTTTCTTAGTTTTTTTCCATGAGAACATTTCACTTCTCATCCAAGAAGCTTCCGCAGTTCTAACTGAATGGTTGGATTCCACAATGGAGCTCAATGGCAATGTCATTACTTCAGTAAATTAACAAATAGAAAGAGAAGACACACTCTGTTTGACTTTCTGGCACAAAGTACTCACACACATTACTGTAGTCACCTGAATATAGTGCCCCAGGTCCCTCTTAAAGAAGTCACAAGGGAAAGTTGCAAAATTTCAATTTAATGCATAAATATGTTAGAATCTGATAGATAGGAATTATATATATATATGTGTGTGTGTGTGTGTGTGTGTGTATGTATGTGTGTATGTGTATGTGTATGTGTATATATATATATATATATATATATATATATATATATATATATATATATTTGTTTGTTTTCTGAGGTTTTCGCGGGTGTTTGTATGTAGGTCTTTGGTTATTCGGGTTTTCTCCCGCGTAAAATTGGAAGTGTCTTGGCGACGTTTCGACGAAGTCTCATTCGTCATCTTCAGGCTGGTGTTCTCGGCTTCGTGCTTCCAGGAGCAATGTGTGATCGCAGCTGTTTCCTCCTTTTAACTGCCAGTGGGGGTGGGAGCTGATTGGGTGGGAGTATGGCTGTGTTCTGATTGGGTGGAGGTGTGCTTTGATTGGTTGGGGGCCTGGCTGTGCTCTGATTGGATGGGGGTGTGCTCTGTTTGGGTGGGGGCTTGGCTGTGCTCGGGTTAGTCTGAGTTGCAGGGGGATTTGAGCTGGTGAGCTGCATTGCTGTTGTTTGGCTTCGCGTTCGTGGTCGTGCCACATCTTCGTGGTGGGTGTCAGTTTGCTTCATGTATGGATTGGAGGGGATTAAATTGGCCAATGATGCAGCTTTGGTCTGGCTTCTGGTCTGTGGTCATGCCTCATCATCGGTGTGGGTCTGGGTTTGCTTTTTGCGTGGAAGTGTGGTGGTGATATCCTGTGTGGTTTTCGTGAGTGTGGGTCTGGTGTCATTCTTTGTGTTAAGGACTCATTTGTCAATAAGGGCGGGTTTCCAAATGGCTGGTAGGCGGGAGGTATCATCTTGTTTATTCATGCTGTGTGGGCGTTTTTCTATCTCAATGGCTTCTCTGATTATTCTGTTGTTAAAGTGTTCAGTTTTGGCGATAGTTCTGGTCTTTTTAAAGTCAATATCATGTCCTGTGGCTTTAAAGTGTTGGACCAGGGAAGAAGTTGGTTCCTCTTTTCTGACTGAGTTCTTGTGTTCTTCAATGCGTGCACTTATTCTTCTGTTGGTTTGTCTGAAGTATGTGGTGGGACAAGCAGTGCATGGGATTTCATATACTCCTTGGTTTTCTAACTCAATTTTGTCTTTATATATATATAATAAATAGCAGGTAAAGCAAGTGATGTTATGTAATTGGCCAGTTCTTGAAGATAGTCCTGGGTGTAGATGGAAATAGCATTGTTTTCTAGGGAACCTATGGAAATGAGAAAAATAATAGGATGATTACAGTGGGTATAAGATATTTTCTTCCAAATGAACCACAAAATTATTCTCTTGTAGCCTTCTATTTTCATAGTATTTTCCTTGAAACCCTCCTCCTATTCACACCAGTGCTTTGCAATGCTTTGTGAATGCAAACAATATCAGGCAGAGTATCTCAATAAACATCTGTGGCATCTATACTAGAAGAGAGCTTTCTTCCCGTCTACAGCAACAGCATCCCTTTGGACAGTCCAATTTCCCATGGTTTTGATAGTAAGTAGAACACTGAATGAAAACAATTGGTTTGTGTCCATGAGGTTAAATTATTCTGTCATAAATTAAATATATATACCCCCATTCTGGGAATCCCTTGGCATAACCATGTCACCAATGAAGAAATTCTGCAGTGGAGTCGATTAAGAAAATTGGAGGCCATTGTGTCATAATGTTCATTGCCAAATTCTTTGATTGCCAGAACATTGATACCCAATATTATCAGATCGTCCTTCATTATCATAGGTATAATAGTATGCAGAATAGCATCCCTCATTTGTTGGCTGTGTGTGTGTGTCTATATCTGTAGTCTTTCTATTGTTATAGAATTAGTTTGCCTAAAATTAATAACATAATTTTATGTTATTAATTTTGGTGCCTAAAATTAATAACATACATTTGTCGGTCTGTCCATTTAAGAAAAAGAAACATCCAGGAACAGATCTGCTCTCTCATGCAGATTTCCTCTTGCTACATCAGGGGTGTCAAACCCTGGCCCATGGAGTGCTTAGATCTGGCCCATGGGGCCACCCTGGAAACAGCGAAGGAATGGCCTGTCGTGCCTCTGCCACTGAAAATGGAGCTCCAGGGTCCATTTTCAGCCATGATGGCCTGCTGCAGCCCTCTGGGGTCTCGAGGAGGCTGCATGTGCTCCCCCAGCTCCATTTTCATTGGCAGAGGGTTGTAGGAGGCCGTCGCAGCCAAAAATAGATCTCAGGAACCCAATTTCACTGGCAAAGTGTTCGGGCCACCACAGATGCCTTCTGACATGAGTGACCTCAAGATGGTTATGCCCACCATGGCCCCCCAAGGTCAAACACAACCCTGATGCAGCCCTCAATGAGATTGAATTTGACACTTCTGTGCTACATCTTCCTTTTTTTTATCAAGACTCAACCTATGCTGATATTGAGTCATCAGATAAAGTCATTATTATTCTAAGTAGTATCCCAAGGTATTTAATTTGAGAAAGATACAAACTTAAGAAATTATTTTCTTCTCCTTTCCATGGTTTTAGCTAATAGCTTTAATTTGATTTTATTCTACTTCTTCCCAGCAATCGTATCAGCTGGAAGATTTCTGTGGCAAAGTAACTACTATAGTACATAAACAGAGGAGTAATAATGAGACTGTATGAAATTAAAGCATAATACCGTATATATTCGTGTATAAGCCAACCCGCATATAAGCCGACCCCCCCAATTTTACCCCCCAAAACTGGGAAAACTTGTTGACTCGTGTATAAGCCAGGGGTGGAAAATGCAGCGGCTACTGGTAAATTTCAAAATAAAATAAGACTGGTCAAAAGTTCGAGGACCTGTCAGAAATCACTTTTTTCAGCCCTCTGGGTAGTCCTTTTGTGCACATGGACTATTCAGAGGGCTGAAAAAGTAATTTTTGACTGGTCCTCGCACTTGTGACCAGTCCTCAAACTTACGACTGTCCTCACATTTTATGTTTTTGCCCTATCTTGTCACCATGGTGAAGAGAAGCAGTTGTGAAATGAGTGACATGGTTTTAAGAATGCTGCATGGGCATAACTGTGAGGATGGTCATAAGTGTGAGGACCAGTCAGAAGTGCGAGGACCTGTCAGAAATCACTTTTTTCAGCCCTCTGGGTAGTCCTTTTGTGCATATGGACTACTCAGAGTGCTGAAAAAGTAATTTTTGACTGGTCCTCGCACTTGTGACCAGTCCTCGAACTTACGACTGTCCTCACATTTTATGTTTTTGCCCTATCTTGTCACCATGGTGAAGAGAAGCAGTTGTGAAATGAGTGACATGGTTTTAAGAATGCTGCACGGGCATAAATGTGAGGATGGTCATAAGTGTGAGGACCAGTCAGAAGTTCGAGGACTGGTCACAAGTGTGAGGACCAGTCAAAAATAACTTTTTCAGCCTCTGAGTAGTCCATGTGCACAAAAGGACTACTCAAACGGCTGAAAAAAGTGATTTCTGACAGGTCCTTGCACTTTTGACCGGTCTTCACACTTATGACTGGTCATCATTTATGCCCATTGTAGCATTCTTAAAAACGGTGTCACTCATTTCACAACTGCTTCTCTTCACCATGGTGACAAGATAGGGCCAAAACGTAAAATGTGAGGACAGTCGTAAGTTCAAGGACTGGTCACAAGTGCGAGGACCAGTCAAAAATAACTTTTTCAGCCCTCTGAGTAGTCCATGTGCATAAAAGGAGTCCATGTGCATAAAAGGAGAGGGAGGAAGAGAGGAGGAGAAGAAGAAAGGAAGAGGAAGTGGGGAGGAGAAGAAGGGGGGGGGAAGAGAAAGTAAGAAGGAAAGAAAAGAGGTGGTAGGTTTGAGGAGAAAGATTGCTGTACAATAAAAAAGATGAAAGGGAAGAAAACCAACCCCAAACACATATAAAGATATTAAGATAAAGAATGAATTGTTAAACTTTAAAGAATAAAGGAGAACAAATATGAATAAATAGTAATAATTAGAAACACACATACAAACATACAATGTATTTTCTTTGAACAGAATATTTGGCCGGTTCACAAATTTAAACAGTGCTTAGTCATTTCACTTAAATTTACAATTCCTTTATTTCCTTTTTGCCATATTTATTCCTCATCTATTTTTTAAAAAACCAATATTACCCTTCATCCTCATCTCTAATCTTAATCAAATTCAATTTTTCACTTCTTCTATTCTATATTATACCCCTTCTCCTTGTCATCTATTTTTATATCCATCCTCACATTGCTTAATTATGTAATATTACAGTTGTTTAATACAAATTCAACATTTTAATATATCAATTAGTTATATAACTATCTTTTTTGTATATTAATCAATATGAACATGAATATTCCAATTATTTCCATGCAATCTAATTTCTTACAAATCAATTAATTATATTTACTAATAATAATAAACCAAATAATTTCCCCCAATATTCTTCCAAACCACAACTTAACCATTTCTGCTTTCAACACAATATACAATTAATAGTATCTCAATTATTACAATTCCCTGGTTAAATAGAGCTTTTTTTTCTTTTGTGTTTTAAAATCTTGAACTCTCCTCTTTTGCCATTTGCCATAAATTTCCCATTGTCTGCACCAACCTTTTTTGATGAGGAAAAAGAAAAGAAATCTGCCTTAGCAAACAGCAAAGCCAACAAGCTGTTTTAGTTTCGCTTTTGGTTTCAGCACAAGGAGAAAAAAAATGTGCTCTTTGCAGCAGGCACCTTTTTGCAGCCGGCACCGATCTTCTCATTTGTTTTCTTTTAACCCTGATCAGCTGTAGGGGGGGCCTTTGAAGCCTGCGGCAAGAATTTAAAGTTTTTTTTTTCCTCTAGCCATCAGCTGGAACTCAGGAGGCAGTCCCAATAGATTGGGAGTGGGCGGGGTAAGTAAACCCCGTTCTCGCGCTGTTTCCTAGCTTGCAGGGAAAAAGTCATTTTTTTTTTGTGACCCGCGTATAAACCTAGGGGGCGTTTTTCAGCCTGAAAAACGGGCTGAAAAACTCGGCTTATACGCGAGTATATACGGTATGTGCTTGTAGAGCAGGTAACACCTTCCAAAGGCATATTGAGAGGATCCTTTAGGGAGTCAGATATGGAGCTTGGTGGTAGTGGGCAATGGGTAGGAAGTGGATTAAGGAAACATTCCTGGCAATGAATGGAAAAGTCGTTATCTAGCTACATCTCTTAAGCTTTGCCTTTAGGGTTGGAGTTTATTTCTATGGACTACAGAATAGTAGTCCCTTCAAATAGCCTTGATACAGGACTTCATAAAAGATGAACATGCAAAATTAGAAATCAATTAACATGTGCACTAAATAGTAGCAGACCAAGTGAGACTGAAAATGGTAAAATTAACAGCTCCGGGGAAAAAGGAAATCAATATTTAATAATGTGGTTCTTTGCTCAAAAGCCACAGAAAGCAGTTAATGGGGAAACTGTTTCAGTCAGCTGCATCTCTAAAAGTGTCTTGAAAGCTCTAAATAATGTTGAACTCCTGCTATTACCCAAGAAATGGACAATTACCTTAAGTAATGAGAGGATGCGGAATGAGGAAACCTCAGATACAAACTGTTTTGTATTTGGTAAAGCCGTATAAAGAATAAGAAAATAAATGGAGACTATTACATACATTTAGGTTTAGAAATAAATTGGGTTGGAAAAGAAGCTGGCTGCATTTCTGTGTGAAGAAATTGATATTATTCAGCAGTTGTTAGAAAGGCATTTGAAGTGACCAGGGCTTTTATTTATTATTTATGCTGATGACATTTTGTTGTTTGGGACTAATGGTTAGGCTTGAGAGAAGGAACCTTTTAGTTTCAGTTACCTCAGTTAACTTGCCCTATGGAAAGTGAAGCCAGGATACAACATGCCATAATGTTTGGACAGTTTTCTTATGTACTGAGACTCATGATTCCATAAATTTTACTGCTGAGACAGATTTATTAGTATGGTCAATTCTTTCTTGGGAATTTGGCTTGGTAATTGTAGTGATGTCATATAGGCAATAGATGAAGGTATTTCAAGAAGTATTTTGTGCTGTTAGCATTTTTTATTACCTTGAGTCTTTTATCATTCAAAAGATGGAACTTAGTGCAAAGTTTCATGAGGACATTTTCATAAATCCTGTTTCCACTCTGTTATCCCTCAAAGACATTTTTAAATCAACCAAATTAACCTCCTCTGTGGTACTTCTCTGTAGTGAGGAGAGGGCAGTTTAATAAGGTGTTTCCCTGAAAATAAGACCCTGTCTTATATTTTTTTGAACCCTGAAATATGCGCTTGGCCTTATTGCCATGTGCTCAAAAGCCCAGTTCGGCTTATTATCGGGGGATGTCTTATTTTGGAGAAAACAGATATGTATCATGCATCCTTCTCCAAATCTCTCACAAAGCTGTTTGAAATTCTGTTCTGTTCTGTTCTGTTCATATATGGTTATCATCCTAAGAAGCTTTTTTTAGAAGAACACATCCAATTAGTTTTTTGATCATATATACAGCAATGTGTGAACACTAAGGTCCAGTCCATCATCCAGGTATTAATCTAGTCAAGTCTAATTAGCCTTTCTAGTCAGTCAGGATTATACAGCCAAGGTCAAAACTAAAGAAGTTCCTTTCTAAAAAAAATTATTCACACACTATCATTTCACCTTCAGAAGCCATAGGATTTTAAGCATGAATAATCAGGGATCAAATTAAAAAAAGCTTTGTGAGAGATTTGGAGGAGGAAGCATGAGACATATAAAACTGCCCTCTCCTCAGACAGAGAAGCACCATAAATTTTTCTCAATACCACACAGGAGGTTAACTTGGTTGGTTTAAAAATGTCTTGGAGGGATAACAAGGTGGAAACAAGATTTATGAAAACGTCCTCATGAAACTTTGCACTAAGTTCCATCTTTTGAATGATAAAAGACTCAAGGTAATAAAAAATTATCTTTTGTGCTAACAGCACAAAACACATCTTGAAATACCTTCATCTATTGCCGATATGACATTACTATGATTAATAAGCCAAATTCCCAAGAAACAATTGCCAAAACTAAAAAAATCTGTCTCTGCAGTAAAAATGTATGGAATTATGAGACTCGGTACAGAAGAAAAATGTCGAAACTTTATGGCAAGTTGTATCATGGCTTCATTTTCCATGTGGCAAGTTAACTGAGAAAAAGGAAACCATCTAAATTTGGGTTCTAAATTTTTTTACTACTGGTTCTGTGGGCGTGGCTTATTTTGTGGGCGTGGCTTGATGGTCATGTGACAATTCTTTAGGATTTAGCAGAGGTACTGGTCTACCAGGCTTTTAACTGCTTGCAGAGCTGTACCGGTCTACCCATTTATTTTTGCAGGCTCTGGTCTACCCATTTATTTTTGCAGGCTTTGGTCTACCCATTTATTTTTGCAGGCACCGGTTTACTCATTTTTTTTCTTTTAACACTGATCAGGTGTAGGGCAGCCCTTTGAAGCCCCGTGGCAAGAGTTTAAATAGTTTTTTCCCCTCTAGCCATCAGCTGGGACTCCGGAGGCAGCAATAGATTGGGGGTGGGGCCAAATAAAAGGTAAGAATAACACGGGGGTGGAGGCGGGGGGACGGGGCGGCAGAACCGGTTCGGTGATGTCATATCATCACCACTACTGGCTCGGCGGAACCAGGTTGAACTGGGAGGAACCCACCACTGCATTAGTCCCAAACAACAAAATAAATAATAAATAAAATTCCTGGTCACTTCAAATGCCTTTCTAACAACTGCTGAATAATATCAACTTCTTCACACAGAAATTTAGGAAGCTTCTTTTCAAACAGTGCTTCTCAATTATTTCTACATCTAAATGTAAGCAATAGTCTCCATTTATTTTATTATTTTTTACATGGCTTTGCTTGATTACCAAACACCCAGACAGTTTGTATCTGAGGTTTCATGATTACCATTGTTGCACCCTCTCATTACTTAAGGTAACTATCTATAGGCATCAGCATACTGTATAACATTAGAAAGACTACACAAGAAATCAAACTATCAGAGAGTGGCTAAAATAGGACATGATATAGACACATCCAACCCCCCCCCCCCAACAAATGAGGGATGCCATGCTATTGTGCATATTTTTATACCTATGCTAATAAAGGAGGATGATCTGATAATATTGGGTATCATTGTTCTGGCAAATGAAGAATTTGACCTGCTAGATGCATTGAACATTCTGACACAATGGCCTTCAACTTTCTGAATCGACTCCGCTGCAAAATTTCCTGGTTGGTGACATGGTGAAATGAGCTCAAATAATAGGTTGATCAAAGTGGGTTTAAAGTATTTTCTTCCACATGAACCACAAAATTATTCTCTCCTACCCTTCTTTTTACCTGGTATTTTCTTTGAACCCTCTTCCTGTTCACATTAATGCTTTGCAATGCTTTGTGAATGCAAACAATATTAATATATTAGAAGAGATCTTTTTTATTGTCTACAACACCTCTATCCCTTTGGACAGTCCAATTTCCCAAGGTCTTGGTAGAGAGTAGAATGGAAACAATTGGTTTGTGTCCATGGGGTTAAATTGTTCTGTCATAAGTTGAATATTTACATCCCCATTCTGGGAGTCACTTGGCACAACCATGTCACCAAGGAGGAAATGTTGCAGTGAAGTCAATTCAGGAAGTTGCAGGCCATTGTGATGGAATGTTCAATGCATCTATTGGGCCAAATTCTTCTCTTGCTGAAATATCGATACCTAATATTATTAGATCACCATCCTTTATTAGTATAGATATAATAGTATGCAAATAGTATCCCTTGTTTGTTGGCTGTGTGTGTGTATCTATATTATGTCTATCTGACTCAACTTCTGATAATTTGATTTTATTGTATAGTTTTTCAATTGTTATATGCTGGTGACTAACATTAATAACATACATCTGCCGGTCTGTCTTTTGAAGAAAAAGAATGGTTGAGGAAAAAACCTTCTATCTCATGCAGATTTCCTCTTGCTACACCTTCTATTCTTTTGTCAAGATTCAGCCTATGCTGATACTGAGTCATCAGACAAAGGCATTTTTTTCTAAGTAGAATCCCTTGGTATTTAGCTTGAAAAAAATATCTTAAAGAATTATTTTATATTCCATTACAGTCTTCAAGTGGAATGTATGCAAAGAGATGTAACACACACACACACACACACACACACACACACACACACATTAATATACTGCCCCCAGGTCCCTTTTAAAGAAGTCGCACAATATCTGCAATGCTCATTTTGTTTTATTTGGAGTATTTGCCAAATTTTACTGCAGTGAATACATATTTTGGAGTTTGATAGATAGCAGTTTGATTTAGATAAAGAAAGCTAAAGCAATAACAGGCAGTGATGTCAGGTGATTGGCCAGATCTTGAAAATATCCATGATGATAGATGGTGATAGCATTATTTTCCAGGATGGCATCTATAGAAATGAGATCAAATAATAGGTTGATATACCATATATACTCAAGTACAAGCCGACCCGAATATAAGCTGAGGCCCCCAATTTTACCACAAAAAACTGGGAAAACTTATTGACTCGAGTATAAGCCGGGGGTGGGAAATGCAGCGCTACTGGTAAATTTCAAAATAAAAAAAGACTGGTCAAAAGTGCGAGTACCTGTCAGAAATCACTTTTTTCAGCCCTCTGGGTAGTCCTTTTGTGCATATGGACTACTCAGAGGGCTGAAAAAGTAATTTTTGACTGGTCCTTGCACTTGTGACCAGTCCTCGAACTTACGACTGTCCTCACATTTTACGTTTTTGCCCTATCTTATCACCATGGTGAAGAGAAGCAGCTGTGAAATGAGTGACATGGTTGTTAAGAATGCTACAATGGGCATAAATGATGACCAGTCATAAGTGCAAAGACCGGTCAAAAGTGCGAGGACCTGTCAGAAATCACTTTTTTTAGCCCTCTGGGTAATCCTTTTGTGCATATGGACTACTCAGAGGGCTGAAAAAGTAATTTTTGATTGGTCCTCGCATTGTGACCAATCCTCGAACCTACGACTGTCCTCACATTTTACGTTTTTGCCCTATCTTATCACATTTCTCTCTCCCCCTCTCTTTCTCATTCTTTCTCTCTCCCCCCCTTTCTCTCTCTCTCTCCCCCACTCTCTCTCTCATTCTCTTTCTCCCCCCTTTTTCAAAGAGAGAGGTGGTAGGTTTGAGGAGAAAGATTGCTGTACAATAAAAAAGATGAAAGGGAAGAAAACCAACCCCAAACAAATATAAAGATATTAAGATAAAGAATGAATTGTTAAACTTTAAAGAATAAAAGAGAACAAATATGAATAAATAGCAATAGTTAGAAACACACATACAAACATACAATGTATTTTCTTTGAACAGAGTATTTGGCCAGTTCACAAATTTAAACAGTGTTTAGTCATTTCACTTAAATTTACAATTTCTATATTTCCATTTTGTCATATTTATTCCTCATCTATTTTTTTAAAAAACCAATATTATCCTTCATCCTCATCTCTAATCTTAATCAAATTCAATTTTTCACTTCTATTCTATATTATACCCCTTCCCTTTGTCATCTATTTTTATATCCATCCTCACATTGGTTAATTATGTAATATTACAGTTGTTCAATACAAATTCAACATTTTAATATAAATCAATTAGTTATAGAACTATCTTTTTTGTATATTAATCAATATGAACATGAATATTCCAATTATTTCCATGAAATCTAATTTCTTACAAATCAATTACCGCTAATTATATTTACCAATAATAATAAACCAAATAATTTCCCCCATATATTCTTCCAAACCACAACTTAACCATTTCTGCTTTCCACACAATATACAATTAATAGTATCTCAATTATTACAATTCCCTGGTTAAATAGAGCTTTTTTTTCTTTTGTGTTTTAAAATCTTGAGCTCTCCTCTTTTGCCATTTGCCATAAATTTCCCATTGTTTGCACCTACCTTTTTTGATGAGGAAAAAGAAATCTGCCTTTATAACGTTGCAAGCAAACAGCAAAGCCAGCAACCTGCTTTTGTTTCTGTTTCGTTTTCAGCTTGAATTGCACAAGGAGAAAAAAAAAATGTGCTCTCTTTGCAGAAAAAAAAAGTGCTCTCTAGCACTCTTTGCAGCTAGAAAAAAACCCCGGCCCAAAACAGCTGAGAGCAAATCAGCTGAGAATCGGGAGGCTGTTCAAATCAACTTATGGTAATTTACCTATACTGAAGCTGAAAGGGGCTGTTTTTTCTATTTTTGCAGACACGGGTCTACTCATTTGTTTTCTTTTAAAAAGGCATTTTTTTTCATGACTCGAATATAAGCTGAGGGGGGCTTTTTCAGCCTGAAAAACGTGCTGAAAAACTCAGCTTACATTCGAGTATATACGGTAAGTGGGCTAATGTATTTTTCTGCCACATGAACCACAAAATTATTCTCTCCTACCCTTCTTTTTACATAGTAATTCCCTTTAAACCTTTTTCCTGTTCATGTTAATGCTTTGCAAAACTTTGTGAATGCAATCAGTATCAGGCAGAATATTTCAATATACATCTGTGGTATCTCTATTAGAGGAGAGTTTTCTTACTGTTCACTGTTGCAAAAGTCCTTCGAAGAGCAAGAGACTTAGTTGAACAGCTAACTTGCTATAGTTGTAAAAGATTGGAGGATCAGGACTTTCAATATCCTAATGGGGCAAAGAAAATTCTTTGTTGAATTGCTCCCCATACTCTACCAGTCCATGGTGATAATGCTTGGCCACATTCACTATTGGCTGGAGTTTGGGAAGAGCCCTTAGAACTAAATGGTAGAAAACTAGGGTTGGCATTGGTCGTGGGTGACACATTTTTATCTGTGGGTTTTGGGAAAACACCTGCTCCTTGGTGAGTATTTGTGGCACACAGATGAAGCACAAGGTGATCTTGCTTTCATTGTAATATTCTACCTCATCTAGGTGATTTCTATTTACCCTAAAAAAAGAAAATATATGTAGTGTTGGAAATATTCCTGCAGCCTTACTTGTAATCAAGAATTATCAGGTGTGTTGTGGGACATTCTTGGGCAACTCTGAAAAATACCATCATAGCCCAGACCAGCGCAATATCGCTGAGAAAGAAAAATAAGAAATCCAAGAAGAAACCAGCATGGCTGCACAAAGATCTCTCTGACAAATTGAAAGACAAAAAGGAGAAGTGCAATAAATGGAAAGAGGGACACATAGTAGGATATCTGCAGTCAGCCAGAATCTGCAAAGACGAAGTCAGTTGCAAAGGCTTGCAACAAAAGTCAAAGATAACCAAAAAAGTTTCTTTCACTATATAAATAACAAGAAAAAAAAATCAAGGAAACAGTCGGTCCACTAAAGAGAGAAGTTGGCAAGGAAGTAACAGGCAACAGAGAGAAAGCAGAGCTGCTTAACTCATTCTTTGCATTGGTCTTCACACAAAAAGAAACTATAGCCTAACATACCAGAAACGTAACTGTAAAAAAACAGACTGGAAATAAAAGTTAAAATAAGCAAAAAAATAGTAAGGGAACACCTATCTGATCTTGATGAATACAAATCACCAGGACCTGATGGATTACATCCCAGAGTTCTAAAGGAGCTGGCAGGTGTCATCTCAGAACCATTGCACCACATCTTTCAAAAGTCCTGGAACACCGAGGAATTACCAGAGGACTGGAAAACAGCTGATGTATTTCCACCTTCAAAAAAGGGGAAAAAAACAGACCCAGGAAACTACAGACCAGTCAGCCTAACATCAATACCTGGGAAATGGCAGAGTTTGTTGGAGAGGTCTGGTGGCCTCTCTTCCCGGTCAGCTATGGCGGCAGTCTGACTTCCTGCTTCTTTATTTATGATTGAAGACAACATACTCCTCTGGCTTCCTGTTTGATCTACTCTATACTTCGGACTCGTTGCTCCTGTGAGCGCCCACTGGTGGATATTTGAAAAATTACTTTGACTGTCAATCCCTCTTTCTTCTCTGGAGGTTTGTCCTTTGATTTCTCATCTTCTATTGATGCAAGATGGCTAAGGGTCATAAATCAGCAGCAGCTGATATGGAAAAAATTATGGAAAGACTGGCGAAATTGGATCAGAAGTTGGACAAGTTGGATGATTTGCAAAAAGGATTATTTGAAATTAAATCTGAAATGACACTTATGAAAAAAGATTTAAATGATGTTCAACAGCTGGCAGAGCAAAACATGAAGAAGATGGGGGGTCTGGAGGGGGAGGTACGGGCACTCCAGAAGGTGGAAGATGGGAGAGGAAATGCAATGCTAACTTTACAATTGGATAAGATGTCTTATTTTCTCAGGTTCCAAAACGTGGAACAACTTGACCAGGAAAATTTGAGAGAAGTGATGGTTAAAATGTTGGGTGAATTTTTAGAAAGATTTGGAGTCTATTGGAAGGGATGTGGATTTGGTGTATAGAGTAAACTCACAATTTGCAATTTTACATAATTTATCAAGAGAGGTTCATATTAAATTTGTGAGAAGGGAACTGAGAGATGAGATACTGAGAAAACAAAGATTGGGGGCGCTGGTGTACAGGGGCAAGGAGGTCACCATCCTGAAGCAGATTCCCAGACAGGTACGAGAATCAAGAAGAAAATATTATTTTTTATCAAATAAGCTGTACCTTAAGGGAGTAGGTTTTAGGTGGTTGATTCCGGAGGGCTTGTTGATTTTTTGGGAGGACAGTAAGAAGAAAATTAATAATGTAATGGAAGCTAAGGCTTTTTTTGACCAACATAAATCCTTCCTAGGTGGAGAAGATACAGGAGCCGAAGAGGGGGAAGTATTAGATGATCAAGGAGCGGGGGCGGACGGAGCTGTGGCGGCCCGGGAGGAGGGGGGAGGCCAGACCATGGTTTTAAGAGCCAGAACCAGGAAATGAAGAAAGGAGGGGAATCTATTGTTTAATGTTTTTTTTAATTGACAAATTTTTTTCCTTTTCTCTCTTTTTTATTGTATTTTGTATAATATTTTTCTGTTTATATAATTTTTATACAACCTGGTTGTTTGTTTTGATTTAAGATAATAATGTATGTTGTGTGAGAACTTAAAAAAGAAAATAATAATTGAAATATCTTTATATAAAGATATTGAAAATTCAACATATTGTAAACTATAATATTGTATATTTTTAACCAATAAAAACTTTTTAAATAAATACCTGGGAAGATACTGGAAAAGATAATAAAAAAACAGATCTGCCAACACCTAGAAATGAGTAAAGTAATAACTAGCAGTCAGCATGGGTTTGTTAAAAACAGATCATGCCAAACCAATCTTATCTCATTCTTCAACATAGTGACTAAATTAGTAGACCAGCAAAATTCTGTGGACATAATATACTTAGACTTCAGCAAGGCATTTGACATGCACCTTTGGTAGTACAAGGGGAGACTCATTATGACATTAAGAAGATCCTTGACTCTAGACTATACAGGGGTCGGTTACAGTATTTGGTACACTGGAAAGGGTACCCGTTGTCTGAAGCTACTTGGGTGAAAAGTTGAGATATGAATGCTGATACTCTAGTATCAAAGCAATTTCAAAGCAAATTCCCGAGAAGCCAAAGGGTTCTCCTGGAGGGGGTTAAGAGGTCATGTACAAGGTGTTAACCCCTTCTTTTGTTTTTTTGTCTGTTTTATTTTTCAGGGTGTGTTTTTTCCTGCGGGGCAGGTGGGTGGGTGGGGGACTCCTTTCAGCTTTGGAAGCCATATTAGGCTGGAAGCTTCCATGCTGCCACCTTCTCATATGTGGGAAAGTAGGAGGGGGGTTTAGTAGAGGAGTTGTCTTTAGACATAATAGCATTCTTCCTGTCAGTCAAGGTCATGGCAAACCTGCATCTGGAGAAGGAGTGATCGGAGTGATGTCTCGAGATGGGACAGATGTTGATTGGAGCATGTAATCGACTGAGGATTGAGGGGATGGTTTGGGTTTTTTTGATTTACTGAGGGATTTGTCACATGTTGGCCACGCCCTGCCCAGTTTAGCAAAGGGGAAAAAAGTCCCGTTACATCAATTACACTGCCATTATGATGTGAGTTTGAAACCCCTGTCCCAGATGACAAGAAATTTGGACAGTTTTCCTTTGTCCTGGGCCTTATGATTCCATATGTTTTACTGTGGAGACAGACTTTTTTAATTGACAATTATTTCTTGGGACTCTGGCTTGCTAATTACACTGATGTCATATAGGCAAAAGATAAAGTTCAACAAATACTTTTGCGCTTTTAGCATATTTACTATCCTGAGTTTTTTATCATTCAAAAGATGGAATTTAGTGCAAAGTTTCATGAGGACATTTTCATATATCCTGCTTCCATTCTATAATCCCCGAAAAACATTTTTTTTTTTTTAATTTTCAAAAAACCTTTGTTAAAGTTTAAAATATTAAAATACAAATACAAATACTTCTATAACAAAAATATGTCCATATTGATTGTACAGTTCAACGTCGTTCTGACAGTATGCAAATCCTAACTCTATTCATATATTCTCAGATATTCCCACTTGATCAAATATATGTACACACAGTTTATGTCTTATTTTGAGCTATATATTTTCTATTTTTATTTTCTATCCATTGATACCAGTTCTCCCAAGTTGAGTAATATTCCGAGTCTTCCTTATTATTTAATTCCATAATAAGCTTGTCCATTTCTGCACACTCAAAAATTTTCCGGAATATTACACAGTCTGTTGGTATAGGGGACATTTCCTAAGCTTGTGCGAGTACAATTCTCGCTGCTGTAGTAATATGAATAATCAAATATTTAATTTTTTTGGGATATTTTCCTTTGATAACCCCCAGAAGAAACATTTCAGGCTTCAATTCTATTTGGCAATGCGTAATTTCATTTAACTATTTTTGTATTTTAGTTAAGGTGACCAGACGTCCCGCTTTTGGCGGGACAGTCCCGATTTTCAACAATTTGTCCCGCATCCCGCAGCGTTTTAAAAAAATTCCCGATTGGCGGGAGAACGGGTTTGCTTACCCCGCCCACTCCCAATCTATTGCTGCCTCCTGAGTCCCAGCTGATGGCTAGAGGGAAAAAAAACTGTTTAAATTCTTGCCACGGGGCTTCAAAGGGCCGCCCTACAGCTGATCAGTGTTAAAAGAAAACAAATGAGTAGACTGTGCCTGCAAAAATAGAAAAAACAGCCCCTTTCAGCATAGGTTTATTACCATAAATTGATTAGATTGGCCTCCCGGCTCTCAGCTGATTTGCTCTCAGCTGTTTTGGCTAGCTGCAAAGGGTGCTGCTGCAAAAGATTTTTTTTTCTCCTTGTGCAATTCAAGCTGAAAACGAAACTGAAACTAAAGCAGGTTGTTGGCTTTGCGGTTTGCTTGCAACGTTGGAAAGGCAGATTTCTTTTCTTTTTCCTCATCAAAAAAGGTAGGTGCAAACAATGGGAAATTTATGGCAAATGGCAAAAGAGGAGAGTTCAAGATTTTAAAACACAAAAGAAAAAAAAGCTCTATTTAACTAGGGAATTGTAATAATTGAGATACTATTAATTGTATATTGTGCTGAAAGCCGAAATGGTTAAGTTGTGGTTTGGAGGAATATATGGGGGAAATTATTTGGTTTATTATTATTGGTAAATATAATTAATTGATCTGTAAGAAATTGGATTGCATGGAAATAATTGGAATATTCATGTTCATATCGATTAATATACAAAAAAGATAGTTATATAACTAATTGATTTATATTAAAATGTTGAATTTGTATTAAACAATTGTAATATTACATAATTAACCAATGTGAGGATGGATATAAAAATAGATGAAAATGGGAAGGTGTATAATATAGAATAGAAGTGAAAAATTGAATTTGATTAAGATTAGAGATGAGGATGAAGGGTAATTTACCATGTGCGCATGCTCGAAGATGGCATCTCGCGGGTGAGGCTCCAATGTCTTGGGGAGATGTAGGATACGCTGAGGATTCTTGGAGGGCAGAATTTTCAGCTGACAGCCCTGGCCCGGCGGGTGAATGGGAGGACAGCCTGCTGAGAGCTTTTGGGCTCTTCTGAGCCGCTCGTGGGGCTGTCAGGAGCCGTGGAGCGCCACGAGGTTGTGACGGCGCAGATGGGAGATGGGAGGCTCGGAACGGATTGGGGCAGCGTCTTTTGCCTTCTGCCTGGGCGTCCCCCCCCACCAGCGGGGTCTGGATGGGGTGAGGTATGGGGGGCGATGGCGGCATGTTGGAGCGCCACTGGATGCCCCACCCACCCACCCCCACCCCGAAAAAAAGCTTGGGGGCTCCCCAGCAGTGGTGGCGACGTTGGACGCGGCGGCTGCGCAGGCAGGAGCAAAATGGCAGCTGCTGGGGTGATTGGGGCGACGCCGAGGGGAGTGGCTTGACCCTGACTGAATTTTCCGAACTTAGACCTGTTCCAACTGGTCTTTGTCAGCTGTGGAAGGGGGAGTCCTGGCATGATGGACTTGGAGCTGCCTGGTTGGTGACCCTTCTGAAGACCTAGGATTCAAGGGGGGGATTCGAAGATCAGGGGGAGATTGAGGAGACTGGAAGGGTTGGGAAGAGCTGGCCTTGGTGTGGACTAGCCTACCACCCCGTTCCGTCTCCACCCTTCCCCCCCTCCTCCCCCTCCCACCGTGGCCCGGTTTTTTGGGTATTGGTTGGGAGCATCATTATCCTGACTGGACCCTTCTTGCACCTGGATTCAATACCCCTTAAAATGACTACAGCTGACCCCTGCCTCCGGTTATACCATCAGTATTACTGTTATCTGTACCACCCTGCTGTGAGGAGAGGCTTAAGCCTGGGCATGGGCACTGAGGGAGCCACTTTTGTTGCAGCTGCCACCGAAGAAGATCTGCCGTTACCAGTCACCGTGAGAGGGTGGCCTGGTCACTGCTCTCTCAGGGCAGCGGCTTGAGACTCCTCTCCACTGTCGTGAGAGGACAGTGGAGTCCGGTTGACTCATGCCGGAAATGGTGAACTTTCTCTCCCGGACCTTTTTAATCAACACCATTGAATCCTTGGACTCGTTCATTTGCCCCAGACAGACTTTAGGATGTATTCACCGGCTGAGCTCTTCGCGCTGCGAGACTCCCCCCTCTCGCAGGCCTGGCCCTCCATGTTATCAAGGGCCTATCTTGATGACGGGTTTTGGAACCCCGAGAGATGGCATGCAGCGAAGAGGGGGTTGAGGGGCTTTTTATCTAAATTTTTAAGGAAAATTTTAAGGGGACCCGGGAGGATGGGTGGGGGTTATAAAGGTGGACCTGGGGGGGTCCAGATACCCACCGAGCGGGGTGATGGGGCGATTGGCTGCAGCAGAGGGGTTGTGAAAAGAAATTTAACTGGGGAGCAGGGGGGCGACAGGAAGGGCAACGAAATTGAAATAATGAGTGGGAGGGGCAGATATGACGGGCGCAGGGGGCCATATCATGTATCGGGGGTGCGCACACGCTGTTTACGAGCAATTGCGCACTCCGGCCCCCAATGCGCGTCTTGTGTCCTGGGTTGCACAGTGTCTCAGGCGCAGGTTCCGCGGCTGATGTTGTGTAATGCCAGGTCGGTTGTTAATAAAGCCCCCCCTCATTTGTGACCTTATTTTGGAGGGGGTTGCAGACCTGGCTGGTATTACGGAGACCCCCCAAGAAGGGGGGGTCCCCCTCATTGAAATGTGCCCACCAGGTTTCCGTGCATTTCATCAGCCAAGGGCCCAGGGGAGGGGTGGGAGAGTGGTGGTGATTATTCGGGAAAGTCTTTGTCCCAGGGAGACCACTGTTCCTCAGGTAGCCGGATGTGAGTCCCTTTATGTGAAGTGGGGCCGTGGGGTGCAGATGGGTTTGCTGACTACGTACCTGGCTCGCTGCCACGTGGCAGCGACCCTGCCTGAACTACTCAACGTCATTGCTGGGGTGGCGGTTGATACCCCCAGACTTATTGTCATGGGGGATTTCAACCTCCCATCTGCGGGTGAGACGTCAGAGGTGGTTCGGGAGTTCATGGCTTCCATGACGGCTATGGACCTGACACAGTTAGTTCAAAGCCCCACTCACATGGGGGGACACACTCTGGACTTGATTTTCATCTCTGGTCAGTGGTTGAATGATCTTGGTAGAGGGGACCTAGATATTAAACCCTTGTCATGGACAGATCATTCGCTCCTTCACCTGGACTTTCCTACCACTTTCCCCCGCCGCAGGGAGACGGAACCGACCAGATGGTTCCGTCCCAGGCACCTGATGGACCCCGAAAGGTTTCTGACGGAGCTTGGGCCATTTCCTGAGACTCTGGCACACGACTCGACTGAAGAGCTGGTGGCCGCCTGGGAGAGTGCGGCCTCCAGAGCTTTGGACCGTGTCGTGCCTTTGCGGCCTCTGACCCGATGCCAATCTCAATTGGCTCCTTGGTTCTCTGAGGAGCTGAGAGAGATGAAGCGTCGGAAAAGACGCCTAGAGAGCATTTGGAGGACTAGTCAATCCGTTTCCAAATGGACACATGTGAGGTCTTATATCAAGACCTACCTAGTGGCGATAAAAGCGGCAAAATCTAACCATTTTTCCACTCTTATTGCATCTGCAGAGAACCGCCCAGCCACTCTGTTTAGGGTGACCCACTCCCTTCTTCGGGGGGGAGCATGGGAAGACCCTTGCAGGGTTGTGCTGAGGATTTTGTGCAATTCCTGCATGATAAAGTCGCTCGGATTTGGGATGGCTTGGAATCCGACTGGATGAGTCCACGGGAGGAGACGAGGGGAGGTCTTGAGAATATTATCTGGGAGGAGTTTGATCCTGTGGCTCCTGAGGATGTGGACAGGGTTCTGGGTAAGATTAGTGCTGCCACGTGTTTATTGGACCCATGTCCCTCCTGGTTGGTACTGGCCTCCCGGGAGGTTACACGAGGCTGGCTCCAGGGAATTACAAGCGCTTCTTTGAGTGAGGGTGCCTTTCCTGCCGCCTTGAAAGAGACGGTGGTGAGACCCCTCCTCAAGAAGCCTTCCCTGGACCAGCTGAATTAGCTAACTACCGTCCGGTCTCCAACCTTCGTTTTGTGGCAAAGGTTGTCGAGAGCGTGGTGGCACGACAGCTTCCCCGACACCTGGATGAAGCTATCTATTTGGACCCGTACCAGTCGGGCTTCAGACAGGGGTACAGCACTGAAACGGCATTGGTCGCATTGGTGGATGATCTCTGGAGGGCTCGGGACAGGGGTTGCTCCTCTGTCCTAGTCCTATTAGATCTCTCAGCGGCTTTTGATACCATCGACCATGGTATCATGCTGCAGCGGTTGAGGGGGTTAGGAATAGGGGGCACCATTTTACGGTGGTTCTCCTCCTTCCTCTCCGATCGCTCGCAGTTTGTGTTGGCAGGGGGGCAGAGGTCGACCTCGAGGCGTCTCGTATGGGGAGTGCCGCAAGGGTCGGTCCTCTCGCCCCTTCTGTTCAACATTTATGTGAAGCTGCTGGGTGAGATCATCCGTGGTTTTGGGGTGAAATGTCATCTGTACGCTGATGACACCTAGCTGTACATTTCCACCCCAGACCACCCCAACGATGCCCTTGATGTGATGTCTCACTGCCTGGAGGCCGTGCGGGTCTGGATGGGGAGGAACAGGCTTAGAGTCAACCCCTCCAAGACCGAGTGGCTGTGGCTTCCGGCGCCCCGATATAGTCAGCTGGTGCCATCGCTGACTATTGGGGGTGAATCTTTGCCCCCCACAGAGAGGGCTCGCAATCTGGGTGTCCTCCTGGACGCACGGCTGTCTTTAGAAGAGCATATGACGGCCGTGGCCAGGGGGGCCTTCTATCAGGTCCGCCTGATTCGCCAGTTGCAGCCCTTTCTGGATCGGGACACCTTGCGCACGGTCACTCATACCCTTGTCACCTCCTGGTTGGACTACTGTAATGCTCTCTACATGGGGCTCCTCTTGAAGAGCACTCGGAGGCTCCAACTGGTCCAGAATGTGGCCGCGTGGGTGGTTATGGGCGCAACCCGATGTGCCCACGTGACACCCCTCCTGCACGAGCTGCACTGGCTCCCAGTGATCTTCCGAGTGCGATTCAACGTGTTGGTCACCACCTTTAAAGCGCTCCATGACATAGGACCCGGGTACTGCCACCAATAGCCTCCCACCGGCCAGTTCGCTCTCACAGAGAGGGTCTCCTCAGGGTGCCATCGGCCAAGCTATGCCGGCTGGTGACACCCAGGGGGAGGGCCTTCTCTGTGGAAGCCCCAGCCCTATGGAATGAACTGCCCCCGTAAATGCGTAAGATCTCCGACCTCCGGGTATTTCGCTGTGCCCTTAAGACCCTGTTGTTCCGCCAGGCTGGGTTATCAATGTAATAATTTTAAATCAGGTGTTTTAATTTTGGGGGTCTTAAATTTGAGCCGAATTATTTAATAATTTTAATTATTTTAATTGATGTTTGTCTTGTGCTTTTAATAGGCTGTACACCGCCCTGAGTCCTTCGGGAGAAGGGCGGTATAGAAATAAAATTATTATTATTATTATTATTATTATTATTATTATTATTATTATTATTATTGGTTTTTTAAAAAAATAGATGAGGAATAAATATGGCAAAAAGGAAATATAGAAATTGTAAATTTAATTGAAATGACTAAACACTGTTTAAATTTGTGAACCAGCCAAATACTCTGTTCAAAGAAAATACATTGTATGTTTGTATGTGGGTTTCTAATTATTGCTATTTATTCATATTTGTTCTCTTTTATTCTTTAAAGTTTAACAATTCATTCTTTATCTTAATATCTTTATATTTGTTTGGGGTTTGCTTTCTTCCCTTTCATCTTTTTTATTGTACAGCAATCTTTCTCCTCAAACCTACCACCTCTCTCTTTTCTACTCAGAAGGCTGAAAAAGTTATTTTTGACTGGTCCTCGCACTTTTGACCAGTCCTCGAACTTACGACTGTCCTCACATTTTACCTTGGTGAAGAGAAGCAGTTATGAAATGAGTGACATGTTTGTTAAGAATGCTACAATGGGCATAAATGATGACCAGTCATAAGTGCAAAGACTGGTCAAAAGTGCGAGGACCTGTCAGAAATCAGTTTTTTCAGGCCTTTGGGTAGTCCTTTTGAGCTCAGAGGGCTGAAAAAGTTATTTTTGACTGGTCCTCACACTTTTGACCAGTCCTCGAACTTACAACTGTCCTCACATTTTACGTTTTTGCCCTATCTTATCACCATGGTGAAGAGAAGCAGCTGTGAAATGAGTGAGAGAGAAATGAGTTAAGAATGCACGGGATGGTCATAAGTGTGAGGACCAGTCAAAAGTGCGAGGACCTATCGGAAATGACTTTTTTCAGCCCTCTGAGTAGTCCCTATAGAATAAAATAATACTATATATAATTTTTATTTATTTATTTATTTATTTTATATATTTATTTATTATATTTGTAAATTGTACTTATGTTGATATTTTAAAAAATATATTAAAGTACTATTTTTGCGTTCTATGAAAATTTTTGTTGCTCCATATATACCAAATTTTTAATCAAGCCCCCTCCCCCAATCAATGGTGCCCCTTTTTGCCAATGTTAAAATCTGGTCACCTTAATTTTAGTCTAATATTTTTTAATTTCTGGGCAAAGTCACCATACATGGAAAAAGGTGCCTTGAACTTGTTTACATTTCCAGCAGTTGGGGTTTAGGTTGGGATACATTTTTGCAAGTCTTGTTGGGGCTAGGTGCCACCGATAAAACATTTTATACTGATTTTCTTTATATGCTGCAAATTTTGTTAATGTGTAATTTTTCTTCCAAATTCTTTCCCAATCTTCTGGCTCAATATTATGTCCCACATTTTTAGCCCATGCTATCATTGGCCCCTTTAGGATTTCCTCTTCCACATCAAAATTTAATAAATAATTATATAGTTTAGATAGTAATTTCTTTTCCGGGCCTGTTAGTATTTTTTTTTTATTTGATTTATATGCCTCCCTTCTCCGGAGACTCAGGGCGGCTTACAATGCGCTAAGCAATGGCCTTCATACTTTTGTATATTTATACAAAGTCAGCTTATTGCCCCCACAAACTGGGTCCTCAATTTACTTACCTTAGAAAGGATGGAAGGCTGAGTCAACCTTGAGCCTTGGTGAGATTCGAACCTGCAATAATTGCAGGCAGCTGATATTAATAACAGGGTGCTTTAGACCACTGTACTATCCAAGGCTCTTGTAATTTATCTAGTTGTGTTAAATTCGGTTCAAATCCAAATTCCTCTAAGTCTTTTTTGTATCTCAATTGCAGCTGGAGATATGGCCAACAGTCTATCATTATTCCCTGCTCCTTTAGTTCTTGGTCGGATTTTAATCTTCCCCTGTTATCCAAAATTTTGTTATATTTTACCATTTTATCAATGTCCAATGTATTTGGGTGCATTATTGCCTCCATAGTGGATAGCCAACCCGGTGTTTTAAGATAGTGCTTCCTCCTGATTCCCTCCCAAGTCTGTAGCAACAAATCTTGCAATGTATGTTTGTAGAAATATGAATTTTTCTTGTTTCTGGCATTCCATATGAAAGCATGCCACCCTATCTGGAAGTCATGTCCTTCCAATGTTAAAGTTCTCTTGTTCTTTAAATTTATCCATTCCCTAACCCAAACCAAACTTGTTGCTTTATAATATGTGTCCCACACAGGGAATCCAAAGCCACCTCTACTTCTACTATCCTAACCCTAACTCGAAAAACATTTTTAAATCAACCAAGTTAACTTCCTCTGTGGCACTGAGAAGAATTTGTGGTTCTTCTCTGTTTGAGAAGACAACAGTTTTATAGGTCTCATGCTTCCTCCTACAAATCTCTCACAAAGCTATTTGAATTTGATCCCTGATTATTCACATTGCAATGCAGAGAATGTGAAGAGAACACCATAAAGGGTCCAAACCTGACCAATAGGAAACTGCATTTGTTTAATAGTTTCCCAAATGTGTTTAATGAAAAACTATGTGACAGCAAGTTGATTACCCAAAACCTCAAAAAAGGATAATAATAAAAAAAAATCATAGAATGAAATCCAAGCTAAGTGAAGCAAAGTCAAGCCAGGCCAGGCCAGGCCAGGCCAGGCCAGGCCAGGCCAAGCCAAGCCAAGCCAAGCCAAGCCAAGCCAAGCCAAGCCAAGCCAAGCCAAGCCAAGCCAAGCCAAGCCAAGCCAAGCCAAGCCAAGCCCAAACCACAAGCCTTAGTATTACTTCAAATGAAAAATCCTGTGGCATCTGAAGGTGAACTAATGGCATGTCAATAATTTTGCAGAAAGGCATTTGTTTAGTTTTGACCCTAGCTGTTTAATCTTGACTGACTAGAAAAGCTAATTAGAGTTGACTTTGATTAGTACTTGGATGGTGGACTGGACCTTGGTGTACACAGAGGTACACTTGGCCCCTGCAAACTATTTCTGCAGATGTAATGAAAAACTGTTTGGATGTATTCTTCTAAAAAAGGCTTTTTGGGGATAACACCCATATAGGAATTTCGGGAGCCAATCTTGCTTTTGTAGATTATTGAAATCTATATTAACATTAGCGTAAACACAAACAATCATGTCACCCAAATCTCATATTAACTTATTTCAACTCCAACAACCTCAGAATAACAGAGTAACTGAGTTGGAAGGGACCATAGAAGATCTATTCCAACCCCATTATACCATTTCAGATAAATGGTTGTCTAATCTCTCCTGTTTCTCAGAGTCATCCAATCTTTCATCCATACCAAACAGCAGGTGTAATCCTAACATACTTTTCTTTAGCATCTTGCAATGCTAAAAACAAAGAAGAGGGAGTCAACAAAGAAGAGGGAATCAAACTATTCTATCCTCTCCTATGATAACGGAAAATTATTTAACACTACTAACAATGGTGCTGCTCTACAAAGCAACATTGACTATGTGTCAGAACTATGCATTTGGCAACTCCAAATCTCAAGTAACAAATGCTCTGTCCTGCACATTGGCAAAAAAAATTCAGAACACCAAATACAAGTGGGGCAGAAATGATCTCGTAGACTACCCTCACTTTGTCAAGGACTCATCTCAAATGATCTAAGCCCCAGAGCTCACTGTAACAGCATTGCCAGGCATTAAGAATTGTTAACCTAATCTTGCAAAGCTTCTTCTCCAGTAACATTGTATTGCTAACTAGGGCATACAAAATCTTTGCCAGACCAATTATTGAATACAGCTCATTTGCCTGGAATCCACACTGTATATTGGACATTAACATGATTGAGTGGGTCCAGAGGTATTTCATGAGAAGAACCCTAACCAGACTTGAAATTCTGGGTTTGAACAATCTGGAACTGCATTGCCGTCGGTACGATCTAAGCATAGTACACAAAATTGTCTGCTTCAACATCCTACCTGTCAACGACTTCTTCAGCTTCAACCACAATAATACACACTCTTTCCACTGATCCTTTTATTCAGACTCATTTACTCAGGGGGTATTAAAATCTCTTCCCCATCTGTGCTACAATTGCTCTAAGAAAGGATCCTAAGAGTGAAGGAAGAGAAGAAGAATTGAAAATATATCTACTTGAAGACTCAACAGTTTTTGTATTACATGCAATTTGCTTAGAAATACGCCCTGCTTAGATACATGAAATAGTAGCAGACCAGTGAGACTGAAAATGGTAAAATTGGCAGCTCTGGAAAGAAGGAAGCTAATATTTAATAATGTGGTTCTTTGCTCAAGAGCAACAGGAAGCAATTAATGGTGTTTAGTAATCAAGTGATGTAAGATAAAGAATAATAACAAAATAAAATAAATTAAAAAATATTGTTGCAGAGGCATTTGAAAAGACCAGAGGTTTTATTTATTATTTATGGTTATGACATTTTGTTATTTGGGACTAATGGCTCAGCTTGGGAAAAGGAATCTTTTAAGCTTAGTTCTCTCACTTGCCACATGGAAAGTGAAGCTAACTTCACTTGCTACAATGTTTGGATCATTTTCTTCTGTCTTGAGCCTCATGATTCTATAGATTTTATTGCTGACAAAGATTTTTTAGTATTGTCAATCATTTCTTGGGAATGTGGCTTTGTAATTGTACTGATGTCATATATTGTAGATAGTTCAATGAGTATTTTTTGTTCTTTTAGCATTTTTGTTCCACACAGCAATTCAACCTATGAACTCTCAAGTCTCCTCTTTCTGCTATGTATTCTATGCCAACACTGATCCCCACTGCCTGGAACCAGCCAAAAATGTGATACATGGAGGCTAAAAATGGGTCGTGTGGAGGCCAATAATGTGACGCATGGGGGCTGAAAACATGATGCATGGAGGTGGTGATTGGTAGCGATCGGAGGCGATGTGCTGTGACGATCCCCGCAGCCTAGAACGGGTCTAAAATGGGGCCCACAGAGGCCGAAAATGCAATGCTTGGAGGCCAAAAATGGCTGAAGGGTGGGGGCTAGCAGGTGGGTGGGGCTTCGGCAACATTCCATGTATGAGACGCATCACAATTTTCACTCACTTTTTTTGGGGGGAGTGCATCTTATACTCTGAAAAATATGGTATTTCTTCATCTCTATAGCAGTAGTCCCCAACCTTTCTGGCTCCAGGGACCAACGTCAGTAGAAAAATTGTCTTCCACAGACTGACAAAGGGGGGTGGGAGTTGGTTTTGCATATGCAACCTACATCCCATGCATATGCAGATGAAGATTTGCTCAGTCACCCACCCCTTGTGCAGCCCAGTTCCCAATAGGCCACAGACAGGTACCAGTCTGGGGTTTAGGATTGGGGACTCCTGCTCTATAGGCTCCATGGCAGCTGACATTTCATTAACATCCCAAGTAAGGTAACATGAGAGACATCCTCTCAAGCGACTTTTTTACACTGTGCTGAGGATGTCAAGTGCTGGGGAAATCAGGAAATTCAGGCAGTTCAAATGAGTGTAAAGATTTATGGCAAGTTTAAGCTCTCTAGAAAAATCTGAACTACTAATGGTCAAGGGAAATGAGCAGGAGTTAAGAAAGGAATTCAAGGTGGCCTGGGCTTAGATTTCTTGTGGGCAAACAGGTACTCATGACTGATGATGTGTTTGACCCCTCCCTCTGATTCAGTCTGGTCATCTCCTACAGAAGGGCAGCCAAGGAGACACTGAATCCCTGAAGAATATTGGTGACAACAATCCTCTTCTAAGATTAAGAAGGAGAAGCTGATGGAGTGTTGGGGAGGACACAGATGTCTAAAGCCCCAAGATGATAGTTGCTCAACACCCAGGATGTATTAATAGAAGGGTCACCTGAGAGAGCTTGGATAGTGGGTTTTTGTCAACCTCTTGCGTGTGAAAATGGGAGATATATATATATAAATGTTGTCCCCTCTGTAGCATCCAGTGGGAGAGACCAGCTTCAAGGGGAATGTATATTGAGTGTGTGTGTGTGTGTGGGGGGGTGTGTTTCTGGAGAGTGAGGCTTTAGTACAGAGAGTCACAATCCCATGGGCATATCCATCCTTCCACTTATCCTGTGAATGGTTGGGTGAATGTGTATGATTGGTAGAACAATAGAGTTGATTGTGCTGGAGGGGGAGATATCAGGACTAGAGGTAGAAGACCACTTCACAGAGTTTAGGGTGGGGAAACAATTAAAGTGGTATTGTATAGAGGCAGAAACATGAGCCAGAGAGCAGACCAATTCAGGGGAAGACAGCCTTGATACTCAATGCCAGTGGTGTGTTTCAACCCCCAAAGCTCAAGCCCAGGCCCTGGCAGACCCTTGAAAGCTAAAGCTGCTGCTGATGAATGCCAGGAAAGCTAGAGCAGTGGCATAAAACTGAGAACATAGAATAAAAAGTTTGAAAATAACTTTGAAGGTCTTCTAGTTCAACTACCTGCCCATGGCAGGAGAGCACTATTCCAGACAAATGGCTATCCACTCTCTTCTTGAAAACCTATAATGATAGACCACCCACAATTTCCAGAGGCAAGCCATTCCATTGATTAATAGTTTTCATTGTCATGAAATTTCACCTTAGCTCTAGGTTGGATTTTTCTTTAACGATCCTGCACATATTACTTCATATCCTACCCTCAGGTGCTTTGGAGAATAAGTAGATTCCTTCTTCTCTGTGACAGTCCATCGAGTACTAGAAGAAATCTATCATATCACCACTAGTCCTTCTGTTCATTAGACTAGACCAGGGATCTCCCAATGGCTGTGGGAAAATATCTATTTTATAAATGAGAAAATAAAATTTAGTTGAATGATTTTTTTTGTGTGTTTTTTTGTTCAATGTGAAACATCTTCTGCTACCAGGAATTAAACTCTTAATCTTCTGAGTGGGAGGCAACCATCTTCACTACTAGACCACCATGCCACTCACCAATTCAAGCTTAAAAGAAGCACCAAAACAATTTGAGAGTAATTCTGAACCATCATGACAGCAAAAAGAAACAGAATTCCTTCTTATAGTGGAAGAGAACCTCTGAGGAATTGAGGAAATGGGTTATGATCAAAGGCTACATCAATAGGAAAGCCACATGAATTAGGTCAAAGGTCTGGGAACTTAGAATAGCTCTGCAAAAAAACAGGCCTAGGCCCTTATTGAGTCTAATGCTCACATGTTCGCAGCAGCTACAAAGATGCTCTGCAGATAGGAAATGTACTTTGCTGTATAGTGTTGTAACCTCATCAATTTGGAACCTATGTGAATCTATCTTTATGCACACATATAATCATCTTACAGATTTCATTAGGAACCTGAAGGGACAAGATGGGTATCCTTGACAATAATGTACCCATTTCCTATACTAAATGCTTGCAGATGTATAGACCAATTCCCAGAATTCTGGATGGGGAATTCTGGGAGAGGAAATCCATAAATCTAGAGGCTACCCTGCACACAAGCACATATGCACACTGTATGATTGTTTGCAACGACTATGATGGTAATGGAAAATGAATCACAACTGTCACACTGACCACTAGATGTCACTACTTACTAACCTGACTTACTAACCTGAAAGAAAATGATATCACAATACATGTAATCCTTAATTTAATTTACATTTGTTTAGTGATCGTTCGAAGTCACAACATCACTGGAAAAAGGCAACATGACCATTTATCACAATTACAACCATTGCAACATCTCCATGGTCACGTGGTCAAAATTTGCATGCTTGGCAGCTGGCATGTACTTATGACGGTCGTGGTGTCCCAGAATCATGCGATCCCTTTTTGCGACCTGACAGGCAAAATCAATGAGGAAGGTAGATTCAATTAACAACCATGTTACTAACAACTGTAGTGATTCACTTAACAACTGTGGCAAGAAAGGTTGTAAAATGGGTCAAAACTCATTTAAGAACTGTCTCACTTAGCAACAGAAATTTTGGGCTCAGTTGTGTCAAGTTGTGTCATATGTCAAGGACTACCTGTACAGCTTTAACATCCCCAAGGAGTACTCAGCTACCATTTGCAGCACCAAGTCATTCATGATTTCAAGATACAAACTGGCTTCTTCACTACCAGTTGCCTTCTTCACTGGTATATAGATATCCATAAAACTTCAATATTATAAGAATGAAAATATATTAGCTAAAAGTAATAAACTTTATTTGTTTATTTGTTTATTTGTTTATTTGTTTATTTGTTTATTT
>WNWU01013332.1:339087-350737 GCA_012654045.1 Ptyas mucosa | reverse complement strand
TTTATTTGTTTATTTGTTTATTTGTTTATTTGTTTATTTGTTTATTTGTTTCTATTTATTTATTATTTTTTTTATCACATTTTTTTAACCACCCATCTCCCTCAGAAAGGGATTATGGGCAGTGTACAGATAAAACATTGTAGAAAGTTAGCACCCATCCCTCCTAGAAGAATGAAATATTTTAGGAAATATTAAAAAGGCAGAATGTTATATTTTCCCTAAAGGAGAAACATATTTCTAAAGCAAGAAACTCAGAGCTTCAGCTCCCTGCCCCCAGCAGATATTTGGTGCCCATTGAGCCTATCTACAAAACAAAAGACCTTCAGCTCCAGGATAATGGGATTATCCTTCAGGGCAAAGCCATTCAGCCACAATAGAAACTGCACAACAAAGCCCCTTCATTGCATCAGCCCAAGCTTCAATCAAGCTTGAAGCTACAAAATCAGCTTTGACCCCTGCATAGCCCCATGGGAATCTGACAGCAACCAATAGAATACATGGCCTTGCCGTAGGAACAGGAAGCTCAAGGGCAAGACCCAAGAGATGGTATAAATACCTCTCACTATCGGCTACATGTGTTCAGCTGCACCAGGACCTCAAACCCATGTGGTCCTGTTCATCAAGAAACCCTTTTTCCAAACAGCCTCCATGTTTCTAGTGTTTTTCTGCCTACTTGAAACTGAACACCAAAACATAAAAAACAGTATATAAAATTTAAAAGGCGAGAATGAATTAAAGATCAATGTGAAAATAAATTAAAAGACAGCAGAAAGACTTATAGGCCATTAGACAGCCCTATGGCTGCATAGTCTATGTAAGCCCCAAGCAAGGAGGGCTCCAGGGCCATATTTTTACATTTTTCTGGAAAGCCAGGAGAGTGGAAGCCCACCTCACTTCTGGGAGAAGAATGTTTCACAGGGAGGCAGAGAAGGTCGTCTTCTTGGACCTCGCCAGTTGGAATTCTTCTGAATCAGCAACATACTTTCTCTGCCTGACAGGACAGGTCAATGTCAGGACAGAGCAAAGATGGTTCTTCAGGTAACCTGGCCCATGGGCTTTATAGGTCACAATCAACACCTTGAACTGGACCCAAAGCAAATGATAATGCTCAAAGTAAGTTCTTAAATACAACTTTAGTTCAATGTAATGATTTGTCCCTCCTGTATCCTCCCTCTGCTCTGCTTACTGCACTCTACTACATATCATTTGCCAATCAAGGACCTATCTTTTTTTAAACTTGATTTATATGCCACCCTTCTCAGGGCGGCTTACAATGTGTTAAGCAATAGCCTTCATACTTTTGTATATTTATACAAAGTCAGCTTATTGCCCCCACAAACTGGGTCCTCATTTTACCTACCTTAGAAGGGATGGAAGGCTGAGTCAACCTTGAGCCTGGTGAGATTCGAATTTACAGTAATTGCAGACAGCTGGTGTTAATCACAATGCTTTTAGTCTGCTGAGCCACCAGCTCAGCAGACTAAAAGAAGTTAACAAGAAGTTAATCAAACCAAGAAGTTTGATTAACTTCTTGCCTTTCCTGTAGTGGTAAGGTCTGCCAGGCAGACAGAAATACAAGATCAACAAATAATTGAGGCAGGATTAAAGTGATCTTAGTGCCATAGATTGGCTACGTTTACTTATTTTAAAATAGGATTCTTTTAATGGCTTGCTGAGCAAACTCCAATAGTTTGCACAACAGCCTAACTGCAATTGTTGGGGTCACATCACAAGCATAACTTGATCTATCCGTATAAGTGAGATTTGTGGATGGAGCCATGTTGCTTTTGACTGCCTTAATATTTTGTAATGGGCTATATCACTAAGACTGACCCCAACCGATCATTTAACAGGGATTTTATCTTATCACAATTGTATCACTAAAATTGATCTCACCTGATTGCTTAACAGGGACTTTAATACTGTAGAATAGCATAAAGATCTGGAATATTTTAGCAGCCTCTTAACCCATCAGTTTGAAAGAGGAAAACTAGAAGAGAGATGGGCAATAGATGAACAGCTTTCAAATTTCAAATTGCTTTACAATAAAATATCATACCTACCAACAAGGCCCTTGTCTTGGTCCAGTTCTCCTTTTTAAATCAAATTCCTGGGATCACATTTTTAAAAGTCGAATCCTGCGTCATTAGCATCAGGGTCAGGGATTAGGGTCTTGAGAAAGGAAGTAAAAAGAAAGAAGACAAACCTGAAATCTGAACAGACTTTAGGCAGGCAGTCATTGGGATTTGAGATACATAAAATAAAAGCTGGATGTTTTAACATGGAATTCAGTTTCTTTGGGTTGCTCTTCCTTCCCAATATTAGGGTATATTTGTTGCGATGGTGTAGGTCCAATTAGGTTCAAGCAGTCTGGGACTCAAATCTATTCTCAATCAGAAAAAAAAAATCACTGGCTGACATTGAGCTGATCACCCATTTGATATGGAAAATAATGGTGCTAAAACAGAATCTAATCTCAATTAATTAATCAATCATATAAGGAATATATTAAATCCTATATACTGCTCCTAGACATCACACTGCAGGGGAAAGTGGATGTGTACACATGCCCCCATCCCATTCTATTATCTTTACCGTACATTGGACTAGTCTTTTTCTTGTCATCCATTGAGAGAATAAAACAAACATGCTTATTGCTTTTCTTATCAATCATATCTGACTGCTTTCTATTTGTCCATACCGAAAAGCATGTTTAATGTAATAATGTGTGCTTGTGTCCATCTGTAATACTGGGCATAAAGATTTTTTGCTTTGCACACAGTTGTGTTGGATTATGTGTCAGTTGTTTTACTTATTTTTCTGATTCACATGCCCATGTACCCAAAAGTACTTCTCAGAACTGCTGTGTTAGCGTTGAGTGCAGCAATGTCACAAGTGTTATCTATTTACAATGGAGCCAGATCTAAAGAACAAGTCAGCAACATTGGAGTCTTCAGTTGAACCTTTGTCAGTTGAGGGTGTCTTGTGCTCCAGATTTCTTGCTCTCAGTTCCTCTCTACAGATTTCCAAGATCTGCTTAGTCACCAAGAGAAAAAGGAGGCAGGATCATCAGCATTTATCTTCTCACATACCAATAAAAATCACGCAGAAATGCAACATGTGTGATTGTAATACTGCCCATAAGTACTGAATGTCATGTAAGGTCTCCAGGAGACATTTCCATACTGAGAGACAATTTGTTTTACCTTCATGCCTAGTTTGTGCTCTTAAGTGAAAACAATCAACGTGCGTCTCACTTGGTTGCATTTCAAATGAGTTTTCCAATTTTCTTTCCAAAGAACTCCTTTGAAAAGAAATCTGAAAACTTTTCCTTCTCCGATTTCATGATTCAAGCAATTTCTTGATACTCACAAATGTCTTGGACTCAAATTTCTGAATACAGGCCAGATTTCCTAGCTTGGGTAATGAAATGTCTGCAAGAAAACAAGCTCAGAGAGCACCAAGGACACTTCAGATTTCTATTTTACCACTTCTCTAGTTGCACAAGCCAATTTACATGGGGATCTCTCTTTTTTTCACCCCCATGGGGATTCCCTGAATTTTATTCCCAAAGTAACAAAATTGTGAATAAACTGGGCTGGAAGGAAGTGGCTTACAAGGGCTTGCTTCAGTTCTTTTCCAAACTAGAGAAAGAGGAGGTAGAAGAAAGAGAGTTGCAGTTAGGGCTAGATTCAGGGGTGAAATCCAGCAAGTTCTAACAGATTGTGGAGACCCGGGAGTGGAAATTTTGAGTAGTTTGGAGAACTGGCAAATACCACCTCTGGCTGGTCCCAGAGTGGGGTGGGAATGGAGATTTTGCAGCATCCTTTCCCTGCCACACCCACCAAGCCACGTCCACCAAGCCACACCCAGAAAACTGGTAGTAAAAAAAAATGAATTTCACTACTGGCTAGATCTAAATAAGTAGAGGAACCAAATAGAAAATGAACAAAATACCTGCTTTAAAGTTCCCTTTTAAAGTTTGGCTTTTAAATTCTCTCACACCTTTTTATAATAGTTGTTGAAGATGGAAATAAACTTCAAGACAATAAAATAGAAAGTAAGGTAAATTAGACATATTTTGTTTGTCCGGAAGCTGAGCCACAATCCAAACCAGAATTAAATGCACTAATCAATAGCCTGAAATGTACTTTCTTCAGGTTTTAATCTGCAGTTGCATGGATGCTATAGAGATGATTTCCAAGTGAAATGCAAGACATTCTCCCATACCTCAAGTAACCTGGTAACTTGAGACCTGTCACATCATACAATGTTACTAATTTAACAAATGCCATAACTGTGGCAAGAAAGGTTATAAAATGGGGTAATTTTTCTTAACAACTGCCTTGCTTAGCAACAGAAATTTTGGGCTCAATTGTGGTTGCAATTTGAGAACTACTGTATTCACTAGAGCCATGATGGCGAACATTATCGGACATTAATACAATTGAATGAGTTCAGAGATATTTCATAAGAAGAGTCCTCCACTCCTCTGCTCACAACAAAATACTTTAAGCCACCAGATTTGAAATTTTGGACTTAGACAACTTAGAACTTCGCCGTCTTCAGTCTGACCTAAGCATAGTACATAAAATCATCTGCTACAATGTCCTACTAGCCAATGAATACTTCAGCTTCAACCAAAACAATAAAAGAGCACACAGCAGATACAAACTCATGGTAAACTGATCCAGACTAGACTGCAGAAAATACAACTTCAGTAACAGAGTTGTCAACACCTGGAATTTACTACCTGACTCTGTGGTTTCTTCCCCAAATCCCCAAAACTTTAATCTTAGACTGTCTACTATAGACCTCACCCCATTCCTAAGAGATCTGTAAGGGGCATGCATAAGCGCACCAGCATGCCTATCATCCTTGTCCTAATGTTTCCTTTTATTCGTATGTTTTTCATATATTTATAATTATGTTTATACTTGTATCTGTCATAAAATACATGCTTGATGAAAATAAAAATTAAATAAATAAATAAATAAATAAATAAAAAGTAACCCCAACTTCTAAAGTACAGCTGAGTTGGAGGGAGCAGGCAAAGCTCAGAAGATCGGTTCACTGAAAAAAAAGCTTTTAAAGAACAGCTGAGAGTCAGAGGGAACAGGCAAAGCCCGGAAGGTCGCTAATGCCTCTTTAGGACTGACAGAAAGCTTCGGAAAAGCTACATTCAAAGTATAAGATGCACCCAAATTTTCAGCCTCTTTTAAGGGGGAAAGAAGTGTATCTTATACTCTGAAAAATACGGTACCTTTCAATCTCAAGCTGAACTGAGTTATCTTTAGTTAAACTGAATTTCTAGGCCTGCTGAAGTTGTATGCATGATGTTACCCCCAATAATTGGTCCCTAATGTTAGGTGCTTCCATGATTGGTTCATGGCAATGTATGTTTTCCAAAATTGTATTAAAGGAGGTCCAATCCAAGTAGGGATGTGCCTATTTGGAACTTGCTTTAGGGTAACCATTTTATTTATATATAAATAAGAATATAAATAAGAATTTTAAAAAATTTGCAAATAAAAGTTGTCTTTTTTCTCTTTCCACCTATCTAGTATGATTCTTTTGGACTAGCATGCCAGGTAAAGGAACCAGGGTTTTCTGGGACAACAAGAGTACTGACTCAAAATTGTTAAACTATCGGAGCATAGACAAATAATTTATTTTCACTTTCTTCCATCACATAAGAAAAGATAACATAAAAGATAAGAAAACCCTTTTGGGGTTTCTCTGGGAAATGTGGTTGGTAGTGATGGCAGTCTCCTCACCTCGAGCAATTGTTAAATCCCTTTTTAGTATTGAATTATTGGTGGCCTCCGCCATTGATTTTTGCTTGGTTTGGTGGTTAACTAAATTGTGAACCATATGTGCTAAAGAGATAATCACAGGTGTTTCTACTTCAGCAGGAACTTCCCAACAATTATACAAAATTTATTTATTTATTTATTTTATGTAATTTATATGCCGCCCTTCTCCCATAGGACTCAGGGTGGCTTACAAAAACAACAAAGAAATTACATAAACAGTTAAAATCAGTTTAAAAATTAATTAAAATCAAATTAAAATCATTAAATATTTTGATTCCCCCTACGGATTCAGCCCATATGGCGAAAAAGCCACGTCTTTAATTCGTGGCAGAAGGAGAGGAGGTCCAGGGCTATCCTGAGGCTGGTGGGCAGCTCATTCCAGAGGGTCGGTGCTCCAACAGAGAATGCCCTCCCCCTGGGGGCCGCCAGCCGACACTGTCTGGCTGATGGCACCCTAAGGAGGCCCGCTCTGTGCGAGCGCACTGGATGGTGGGAGGAAGGCAGGAGGTGATCCTGCAGGTACCCCGGGCCTAAGCCATGTAGGGCTTTATAGGTTAGCACCAGCACCTTGAAACGAACCCGGAGAGCCACAGGCAGCCAGTGCAGCTCACGCAGGAGAGGTGTCACACAGGAGTATCGAGAAGCCTCCGTAACAACCTGCACGGCCGCATTCTGGACTAACTGTAGTCTCCAGGTGCATCTCAAGGGCAGCCCCATGTAGAGGGCATTGCAGTAGTCTAACCGAGATGTGACAAGGGCATGAGTGACCATGGCAAGGGTATCCCGGTGTAGGAAAGGGCACAACTGGCGGACAAGATGTACCTGTGCGAAGGCCCCCTTGGTCATGGCTGGCAAATGATCTTCTAAGGATAGCCATGTGTCCAGGAGGATCCCGCACGTTGCGGACCCTTTCTGAGGGAGTAAGGACGGGGCCACTAGATCCAAGGATGCCAGTATCCACAGCCACTCAGTCTTGGATGGGTTGAGTCTGAGTCTGTTTCTTCCCATCCAGGCCCTAACTGCTTCCAGGCAGTGGGACATCACAGAAAGGGCATCCCCAGGGTGGTCATCAAACAAAATTGGATGTAAAAATGAGTAAAAATAAAAGAGCCTCAAGGAATTTTAGGGAGTGTAACATTGTATGGCAATCACTCCTGTAATGAAATATTAGCCTCCCCAAAATATCTAACTGGTCCTGGAAAATCCCTGAAGTACTTTCTGTTGGGGGAGAGAGAGAGAGAGTGGGATGGAGGGAGGAAGAGAGAGGTAGAGAGAGAGAAAAAAAGAAGGAAGGAAAGAAGGAAGGAAGGAAAGAAAAAGAAAGAAAGAAAGAAAGAGAAAGAAAGAGAACTAGATGTGTAGCTAGTTAGCTAGATACCTGAATTGCAATGTAACTCCAGTAAATAAACAGATGAGGAAAAATAAGACTTTCTGTGTGACTTTATGGAATAGTGTGATTGAAGAGCAGAGTATGTCTTCCACACTGAAATGTAGGAAAAAAGATATGCACATCCACACACACACACACAAATACACATCCATGCATTCACATGATTATAATGCTCCAAACCCTTCTTAAAGAAGTTACACAATATTTGCAATGCTCATTTAGCTTTATTTTGAGGAAAATCTGTTAAATTTTATGTCAATGCATAAATGTTTTGAACTTTAAAAGATAGATAAATCAATAGAGTTATGTAAAAGAAGATATAACGATAGCAGGTGGTGATGTCAGGTCATTGGCCAGATTTTGAAGATATCCACGGTGGTAGATGGAGATGATTCCCCCCCCCCCAATTTAGCTATAGAAATGAGATAAAATAATAGTTTTGTATATGGTCTCTTTTATACCCTGAACCTCAAAACCCAGGGTAGCCTGCCCTCTCTTCTGTTTTTCAAAGACCTCTACCTATTCCTATTCATGTCAATGCTTTGCAGTGCTTTTTGACTGAAAATAGGAGTCAGACAGAGTATCCAGATCTCTGGATATTTGCATCTATATTAGGGACAGGTTTTTTTTTTTTACCAACTACAGCATGTCAATCCCTTTTTACATCCCCTTTGCCCAATATTTTGACTACGAGGACAGCAGCGAGCACAATAGTGTCCTCCACCACAACACTTATTTTTGGCACTCCCCGTGAACAGGAAAAGATGACAGATGAATAATGAGCAAAGATACCTTGATTTTTACATACAATTCCCATTTTTAAGGCCCCTCCAACATTGCAGAATTCCTAACCCTACAGCAGCCCAATAAATCACATATCAAACAAAGCCTGAACCTAAACCTGTTTATTTTATTTATTTATCAAATTTATTAGCTGCATATCTCATGGTTTAAGGTGATCTAGAGTAGAATTGGCTGGTACGTGTGTACTGATTTAGACAGTTGGGAGGAAACAATCTGGTTCACTCCATAAGAGCTTGATGTGATCTCTCTCTCTCTCAACTATTACTATGGATCCTTGCTTGCTAGGAAATAGTCCTGAGTTACTATGGCTGGTGGTCCTGGCTGTATCTTCTACCTATCTAACATGATATACTGCAAAACTACACATACACTCTCAAGAAAATATTGAGTCTAAGGGTTCATGTGATAGATAGGTAGAAGAAAGATATTTTCTCTGCTTCTAAATTTGTTTGCAAGTCTAGAGAATGCCCTGTTGCATCTTTTCCCCCAAAACAGAGTACATATAGATTCAATAAATGATTATTATCTTTCTTCTTTATTAAATAAACAATTTGGTGAGAATTTGGTAAACCAAAATCAACCCTAAATTTCAAAGAGCCTATAGCAGTGATGGCTAACCTTTTTGCCATCGCGTGCCAGGAGAGGGGGGGCGGGGGAGGGTCGTGCGCGCACGTGCCCACACGCATGTGCACGCAACCCCCCTCCCCCCCCTCCTGGCATGCGATGGCCTGGTAGGCCCGTTTTTCTTTCTTACCTGGCTCCAGATCCTGTCTATTTATCTGGGAAGGGCGAAAACAGCCTTTCCCACTTCCTTGGAGGCCCTACGGAGGCTGAAAGTGGGACAGGAAGTGACATTTTTTGCTGTCCCCAGCCTCCAGAACCTCTCTAGGAGTCTCTAGGAGCCTCTCTAGGAATCTCTAGGAGCCTCTCTAGGAGTCTTTGGAGGCTGGGGACAGCAAAAAACCTCACTTCCTGTCCCACCGGAAATCAGGAAATGGGCCCTTTCAGCCTCCGTAGGGCCTCCAAGGGAGTGTGTTTTTGCTTTTCCCAGATAAATAGACAGGATCTGGAGCCAGGTATGAAAGAAAAATGGGCCTTCCCCACCCACCCCAGTCCCTCCAGAGGCAGGAAACAGCCTGTTTCCCTACTTCTGGTGGGCCCAGAAGGCGCGAAAATCAGCTGGCCAGTGGGCGCATGTGCCCCAGAGCTGAGCTGGCGTGCCCACTAATATGGCTCCGCGTGCCACCTGTGGCACGCGTGCCATAGGTTCGCCATCACGGGCCTATAGCAATATACACTCCAGGACATTTCAGTACAGAATAGTGAATCAATAAATTGATTTTTCAGCCCCTCCCTATACATTATATTATGTTGGATCTGTAATTTTAATTCAGAAGAAAAATCAAGGATATATTTTTCAGAAGTTTGGAACTTCACATTTTCAATAATCCATATTTCACAAAAATATTTCTTTAAAGTAAAACTAAAAGGTGCCAATGATTGAGATAGCTAAAAATGAGGTACTTATTTCAGAAGTCCATTCCTTAACCCTGCAATAAATTCTGGCCCTGGATTCAATGGTAGACCTGACAAAGATGTAGAAGATTATCTTATTTTCAAAGATGAGCATACTTGTTTAGAAAGGAATAAGATATCAATCTTAACAGTAATTTAGTTTCTTACCTGGTTCAGTCAGGAAGGCAAGGAAAGGGGAGAGGGCTCGCAACTTGGGTGTCCTCCTGGATGCACAGCTGTCCTTAGAAGAGAATGTGACGGCTGTGGCCAGGGGGGCCTTCTATCAGGTTTGCCTGATTCACCAGTTGCGTCCCTTTCTGGACAGGGACTCTGTGCGCACTGTCACTCATGCCCTCGTCACTTCCCGCCTGGACTACTGTAATGCTCTCTACATGGGGCTCCCCTTGAAGAGCACCCGGAGGCTCCAACTGGTCCAGAATGCGGCCACGCAGGTGATTATGGGACCGACACGGTGCACCCATGTAACACCTCTCCTGCGCGAGCTGCATTGGCTTCTGCTGGTCTTCCAGGTGCGATTCAAGGTGCTGGTTACCATCTTCAGAGCACTCCATGGCTTAGGACCTGGGTACTTACAAAACTGGCTGCTGCTACCAATAGCCTCCCACTGGCCAGTATGCTCCCACAGAGAGGGGCTCATCTGGGTGCCGTCGGTCAAACAATGTTGACTGGCGACCCCCAGGGGGAGAGCCTTCTCTGTGGGGGCACCTGCCCTCTGGAACGAACTGCCCCCCGGGATACGGAGGATTCCCGACTTGCATACCTTTCGCCATGCCCTCAAAATGTTTTTATTTCAACAAGCTGGGCTGGCCTAATTTTTTAACTTTTTAATTTTTTTAAAATTCTAATACGGGTGTTTTATTTGAATAGCTGGGCCAAATTATTTAATATGCTTTTAAATTTTAAATTTTATATTTGTGTGCTTTTACTTTTGGCTGTACACCGCCCTGAGTCCCTTGGGAGAAGGGCAGTATATAACTTGGAATAATAAATAAATAAAATAAATAAATAAATAAAAGGAATGCAAAGAGCAGATAAAGAATCTTCATGTTGGAATTGATTCTAGACCAAATCTTACTCCTGGGATGGGACAAAGCTCTGTATTTATAGAGCTATAATAATTGCATCATATCACCTCAGTGAAATATTGCAAATATTGCTACGTGTTATTTTTACTGTTCTTACATAAGACATAGTAACTTCCTTCTATTGAAACACTTCTGGAGGTTTGCTTTGGAAGTGCAACAGATTTAGTTGAATGGCTAACTTGCTGTGGTTTCAAAATATTCCAGTGTCAGTGCTTGCCACGTCCAGGTGGGGCAGAGAAAATCCCTTCTTGAATTTCTATCAAAACACTACTAATCAAGAAAGATAACACCTGTCCATATTCACCAATTATTGGAGTTTTGAAAAAGCCATGATACAGTTTATAGCCAAATGATGGAATACCTCAATTTTCCCTGCTGTCCTTGAACCTCTATAACTGTCTGGTTTGGTTCTGCAACCCAACAAGACAGACACAGACTTCAGAGGATAATTAGAACTGCAGAAAAAAAAAATTACTACCAACCTGCCTTCCATTGAGGACCTCTATACTGCACAAGTCAAAAAGAGGGCTGTGAAAATATTTACAGACCCCTTGCATCCTGGACATAAATTGGTTCAACTCCTACCCTCAAAACAACGCTATAGAGCACTGCACAACAACTAGACACAAGAACACTTTTTTCCAAAATGCCATCACTCTGCTAAACAAATAATTCCCTCAACACTGTCAAACTATTCACTAAGTCTGCATTACTATTACTATTAATCTTTTCATCGTTCTTATCACCCATCTCCTCCCACTTATGACTGTATGACTGTAACTTTTTTGCTTGTATCCTTACAATTTATATTGTTTCCTAGTATGATGTTATTGCTTATTTGTAGCCTATGACTATCATTAAATGTTGTACCTTATGATGCTTGACAAATGTATCTTTTCTTTTTATGTAAACTGAGAGCATACACACCAAAGATAAATTCCTTGTGTGTCCAATCACATTTGGCCAATAAAGAAGAAAGAAAGAAAGAAAGAAAGAAAGAAAGAAAGAAAGAAAGAAAG
>WNWU01013332.1:305647-339077 GCA_012654045.1 Ptyas mucosa | reverse complement strand
GAAGGAAGGAAGGAAGGAAGGAAGGAAGGAAGGAAGGAAGGAAGGAAAGAAAGAAAGAAAGAAAGAAAGAAAGAAAGAAAGAAAGAAAGAAAGAAAGAAAGAAAGAAAGTCCTTGTCAGTGGAGATACAATTTGATAGAGACTTGGGAAAACAGCTGGTTCTGCTTCTAGTTGAGTGTCTGTGGCACTTCGATGAAGTGCAGGACACTTTTGCTTACATTTCAGAGATCTTCCATCAGCCAAGTGAGTCCTGTTTGCCTGAAAACTAATATATGTTTAGTGCTGGAAATATTCCTGCAGCCTTATTTGTATTGTAGATTTAGAAGGTCAAGTGAAAAGGAGAGCTGGATTCTACAAGCTGTATATGCTGTATTGCTGAATATGTCACATGTTTTCTCCTGCTTCAGCCACAACGATTTTCACGCAGCATTTTTTATTAAATGTCTTTAAACTTTATTTCTCTTCCCAAAAACATATTAGGAATAATAAGAACCTTAAACCAAAACAGAACAAGAATAGAGGAAGTGCCAATTATACAGTACATGTCAAAGTCACCTCCAAGAATCTACATTGAAGTGATTTCTGACTTTTCTACAATCCACTACATGATTGAGAATCTTTTGTTGAACTCATCTCATATCAAGATAATAAGAAAAACATTTCACAAAGCTGTAGGATCATTGCTTTCTTAAGAGAGGTTGTGTCAGGGAGTTGATTGATCCCATCCTGGCTCTGGGATAATCGCACCCTGGTTTAGAGGTTTGGACCGAGGCTGTTCCTCGAATGTATACATTAAGAAAATAAAACCCGAAGAATTTCTAAGAGAAAACTCATTTTATTGTAAAGTAAAAAAAATAAATAAAGATAACTCTTACTATCTAATTAATTGGCTACATCTTGCCGGCATTCCTGCCTGACCTCTTGGCAGGAGAACAAAGGAGGAAGAAGAAGTGATAATGGAGGCTAGAAAGGAATGCACGCTTGCGCACTTAATACTGATAACAAAACTTGGCAAAACTACAGTAAGCCTATTAGACCAAAAATGACAGCTCAGCTGGGAAATACAAGAACGCAGTGACAATCCCCTTCTTTGCCAGTTGAGCGAATATCAGGTACATCATCACATAAGGCACATCTTCTTACGCAGATACTCGTGTTGAGCTGCTGGGAGTGGCTTGTTGAGGATATCTGCAATTTGATCATGTGTAGATACATATTGCATTTTAACAAAACCTTGTTTCACCAATTGTTTTATGTTCTGATAACGGATGTCAATGTGTCTGGACCTAGAACCTGTGAAATGCGATTCAGAAATATAAACCACCGATTCATTGTCTTCCATCACGGTGATTGGTCGGATCGGACGTGTCCAGATATCTGTGACCAAAGCATCAAACCAAGTTAGAGAATTACATGCATCTGAAACACAAGCATATTCAGCTTCAGTAGATGAACAAGAAACAAAATTCTGTTTACGCACTTGCCAATAAACAGGACATCCATTCAAGAACATCATATAACCTGAAGTACTTTTGCGTGATTTCTTATCACTCGCCCAATCAGAATCTGCATAACAACATAACTCTGCATAATCAGTATGTGTTGGCTCTAACAATAACTTCATGTGTTTTGTGTGCCTTAGGTATCTCAATAATTTCTTAACGCATGTCCAATGAAACTGTTTTGCCTTCCCTACGTGTCGTGACAAGAGATTAACACTAAGTGCAATGTCAGGTCTGGTCCAACTACTAATGTACAACAGTGACCCAATGACTGAACGATAAAGTGTTTGATCGTCGAACTCAGGACTCGGTTCTTGTGTCAAATTGTGGAAATCTGTTTGCATGGGTGTCTTTGTTGTGTTAGCATCCTTCATGTTGCAATGATGCAAAATTTGCTCAATTTTATCTTCTTGTGAAAAACTAAACCCCTTCTGTGTTTTGTCAATCTGAACACCTAAATAAGTACTGATATGACCTAAAGATTTCAATGTGAAGTATCTCTGCAAAGCTTTGGCAAAACTTTCACTCATCTGCTTATTTGGACCAATATAAACAATGTCATCAACATAAACAAGAACTATTTCATATGCATTGTTAGATCTTTTTGTGAACACGCACTCATCAGTTTCGGACTTAATAAAGCCCATTGAATTTAGTTTGTCAGTAAGACATAAGTACCACATTAAACCAGACTGTTTCAGACCATAAAGACTTTTTTGTAGGAACCAGGTATCCCCTTCTTGCTGTCGGAACCCTGGAGGACCTCTCACGTAGATTTCTTCATCTAGGTCAGCATGTAGATAAGCCGTGTCCACGTCGAACTGGAAAACTTCTAAGCCAAGGATAGTTGCAGTTGCTAAAGCAATTTTTACACTCTCAGTTCTGACTGTCGGTGAGTAGGTATTTGTGTAGTCCTCAGGATAACGTTGAGCGAAACCCTGAGCTACAAGTCTGGCCTTGTACAATGACTCACCATTTGGCTTCTTTTTGATTCTGTAGACCCATCGAGTGCCAATGATTCTTTTGTTTGCTGGAGGTTTTGCAGGTGTAAATACCTTAAGTTTCTTTAGACTGTCCATTTCAACCTGCATTGCATCATACCACTTCTCTTGCTCTGAATCAGGAAGATACTTGATTTGTGTGAACTTATCAGGTGGAAGTGTAACATTGCAAATCAAAGGCAAGGGTGCTTTTGTCAGTTGCCACGAAAATCGTTGTGGAGGGATTCCTTTTGTGGCCCTCTTGGAACATCTTGGAACAATAGTCCAATCCTCTTCTGCTTCGTCCTCGTCCTCACATTCGTCGCTAGCATCAGCATCCGCGGCTCGTGAAGACGGAACATCGGGTGGAGAAGAACTGGTGGATGGAACATTTGCCTGTGAATCTTGGTCATCAGGCTGCGTGGCATCAACAACATCATCTCTAGGAAAATAAACTCCAGGATCATTGGAATGAATCCTGGACCAGTCAACATCTTCCTCAAAATTAGCAGATTGGGAAATCACAATTACATGTTTAGAGTTAATAAATTTGCTCCATTTTGAGTTATCATCAATACCCATAAATCTCAGTCTCTTTGCTACTGGATCTCCTTTTCTTCTTTGAGCTAAGGGAATGTTCACCATAGCGTATGAACCAAAAATATGGAGGTTTTTGAGATCTGGTTTGTAACCATACATCATGAAGAAAGGAGTCTGATTTATTACACTGCTCCAAGTATGGTTGACAATGTAATTTGCATATTTGATAGCTTCACCCCAGTATGGCATACTAAGGTTGGCGTCTTCTAGGAGACAATGCATCATGGTTTGCAGGACCCCTTGTCGTCTTTCTACGACTCCATTATGAGCCGGTGTGGAAGGAGCTGAAGTCTGTTGGATAATTCCATTCTTACGCATCCAGTCCTGGAAACGCTGAGACATGAATTCGGCACCACGATCACTCTGGATTCTGGTGATGCAAACTTGGTGTTGGGTAGACACAAGGGCTGCAAAGTCTTTAAAGATCTGAAAAGTCTCAGATTTTTCTTTCATAGGATATACATATCCATATCTGGAATAATTATCAACAATTGTTAGAAAATATTTCCTGCCACCAAGGGTTGGCAGAAATGGACCAACTATGTCAGTGTGTACCAAATCAAAAATGCGTGTTGACAGGCGTGTAGCGTGTTTGGGAATGGCTGCTGCTTTGGATTTGGCCTTCTTGCATACAGCACAATCCAAAAACACCTTACACCCCTTTAGATCCAAACCTTTTGCGAATTCCGGCATTTTTCTAAGAACACGGAAACTGGCATGCCCCAATCTTCTATGCCATTTGTGGATACACCTGTAATGCAAAGGTTTATCAGTTAGTGAATTTTCAACATTAACAGTTCTATGAGGAACCTCAGGCTTGCTCTGAGCAACCTGTTTCCTAATTTTCTTTTTGTTGGCTTTAGGAGCCTTTGGAGTAGCAACAGGATCTCTCTCTGGAGCATCTCTCTCTGGGCCTGCGCTCTCCTTCTTTGGAGTTTGTATACTTGCGCGTGCTTCCGATTTAGGCTTTGGCTTTAAGTAATAAACACCACCAATCAACATGGTTTCAGCAACAATATCTCCATTTTTAACTATGTAACTTGCTTTCTCAAGGTGGTGAACCTGGAACTTTAAAGCTCTAGATAAGTGGGCTTGACTAAGCAAATTGCTATTTGCTGTTGGTATGTAATAAACATCAGGGATGAATGTATCGAGCTCTTCAACATAAACAGTTCCTTTTCCTATGACCTTACAAGGATGATTGGAAAAAGAATAAAGTTCTCGTAGCTCAGGTTCAGGCTCGTGCATCTCTGTGAAAAGTTCCTTTCTGTAGGTAACATGCAATGCTGCACCACTGTCCAAAGTCCACAAAAGCCGTCTATCGTACTCTGGATGAGGTTGTGGATCGTTGGGTATTGCCAGTGTAGCAAGTGGAGCTTGTGAATCACGCCTTGGACCACGATGACCTTGTCTTCCACCTCTGCCTCTGCCTCTGGAATCTGTTCCTCTGGGCTGGTATGAGACAGGAGCTGGAGCTCGTTGGGGACAATCCCGGGTGGCATGTCCCACACGATTGCAGATGTTGCATCTTGGCATCCTTGGAGTGTAGGTCCTTCCTCGGAAGTGACGCCTCTCTGGAGCTCTTGATGCGAGTGGTTCCCTCAAATGTGGCATGGCTAGCATGAAAGCCTCCTCTTCAATTAATAGTTTACATACATTGTCCACTGTGCATTGAACAATAGGGACTTGGTTAATTTTTGTAACAGCATCTTTCCATTCATAGCTCAATGAGTTAATGATAATGCTGACCATTTGAATATCATCAATATTATGACCTCTTTCTCTCAATTCTGTTCTGATTCCTTTCAGTTTGGTCAAATGTCCTCCAATTTGATCACCAGGTTTCAATCTCGAACTGTGGAGCTCAGACATGAGCAAACACGAAGATTCAATTGAAACGGGCCTGTAGCAATTTTCCAATTGGGCCCAAATCTGTTGGGCTGTTGCATCAGGCGGAAAAGTGACCTGCAGTTCAGTGTCCATGGACATCAATAATGTTGTGCGAGCTCTAATCTCTAAGTCTCTTATTGCAGGAGTCCATGGCTGTGCAGGAGGATTAAAAATCATGCAGTGAGTGCCTTCTCTGAGAAGCAATAGTGTAATCTCACTGACCCAGGCTTTATAATTGCGTCCTGACATTTTTAATTTGGACTCACCAGTTAGTGGGGCAACAGAAAATGCCTGGTGAGGAACATGCATTTGATATGCTGGCTGTGCCATTGGAGGTGGACCAGGAGCTGGTCTTGGTTGTGCCATGGCTGGGGGCACATATGCAGGCATTTGTGACTGTTGCATTGGAATCTGCTGTATTCCAGCTGCCATTTGTGCTTGAGCCTGCCTTTGCTGCATTAAGCATTCTTGTGTTCCATCTAAAGAGACACCAGCACCACCAGGGGGTGTAGAAGATCGGGTCTGTGGAAACACTTGTGGCATTTCAGCCTGAATATTTAAACGAGCCAACGTTTTGCTAACGTCTGCTGCAACAATTCAAAATGTTTATGCAAACTGTGTTGCCTTTCAGCTTCCTCTTGTAAATTACTTTGGCTGGCAGATGGTGCTGCACCTATAGTCTCGGGCAGGTCTGCATATGTGGCACTTGTAATTTGATCAGGGAGGATTTCATGTGACGTGTGCATTGCTCTCTGTTTTAATTGGCCTGACACAGAATCCACCAGGGGGTGTGTCTTTGGCTCTGAAGAAGAAGCCAAAATGGCACTTTTAGAGATTTTTAAGTCACGAGGCTCTCTCTTATCTTGCTCAAGCATAAGCAAATCCATCTTAAACTGGGATAGCTCATTTTCATAATATTTGATATGCTCCCGATAGAACTTGATATCTTTCTCACGCTGAGTAAGCTCGGGGCTTTGAGGAGAATAACAAATCTTTTCTCTCTCAGTGTGGGAGGAAAAATGCTCCGCGGTTTGTGAAAACTTTGGCCTTGCACTAAGCATTTCAAATCTTTGGGCTTCTACAGGAATTATCTGTGAAAATGCATAATTAGGAAGAGATATCACTGACCTCAGTCGTTCATCACCTTCAAAAGCAGCATTTCTTTCATATTGTTGTTCCTGAAGCCTCTGCAAGGGCATTTTATCAGTTTGAGTTTCTCCCACAGCTGTTTCTCCTAGTCGGGTTGCTGAGGCAAGCGGACAAAAACTTGAAAACCTTTTTTCTGCCTCTTCTTCTTTGGAAAGATCAATCACATCACTTATGAGGAATGATCCTTGTTTCTTTTTCTTCTTCTTCGGCATGTTAGTAGACAATTAGATTAGCGGTCCTCAGTCGCAAATTTAATCATCCTAACTAACTAGCCTAGAGGTCTTATCAGAAGTAACAAACAAGGAAAAAGCCATAACTTTTAACCGTCCGACTGCTACCAGGTGTCAGGGAGTTGATTGATCCCATCCTGGCTCTGGGATAATTGCACCCTGGTTTAGAGGTTTGGACCGAGGCTTTTCCTCGAATGTATACATTAAGAAAATAAAACCCGAAGAATTTCTAAGAGAAAACTCATTTTATTGTAAAGTAAAAAAAAAAATAAAGATAACTCTTACTATCTAATTAATTGGCTACATCTTGCCGGCGTTCCTGCCTGACCTCTTGGCAGGAGAACAAAGGAGGAAGAAGAAGTGATAATGGAGGCTAGAAAGGAATGCACGCTTGCGCACTTAATACTGATAACAAAACTTGGCAAAACTACAGTAAGCCTATTAGACCAAAAATGACAGCTCAGCTGGGAAATACAAGAACGCAGTGACAGGTTGTTCCAACTCAGCATTTGAAAGGGTTTTTTAATAATCAGATTTACTAAAACGTTTTAAAATTTCTTTTAAAATATACATTTAAAGTTTTCCAAAATACTTTTTAATATTTTTTAAATTCTGCATTTTCAGATTCTGCTAATATTAAAGTAAAGTACATTAATCCTTACTTTAGAAAAATATAAAATATAAGCAAACTACACTGTCTTATTTTTAAGCCTATAGTCAGTCATTGGCTTACTTAAAAATACCATACAGTGCCATAGTATAACCAGTTTCAAAATATAACTGTAAAGTAACATAAAATCTCTACAAAAATAGAACATACTGAATTGCTTTAGTGCTTGATTATATTTTAATATTTTTAAAAGCATTTCCAAAAGCCATTCTTAATGTATGGAATAAGATCATTTTTCTCAGTATTATTCTTTCAGTATTTATCACTGATAAATATTATTTATTTATCAGACTAATCTTTTAGCCAGCCCCAAAACATATCTTTTGATGGACAGCCAAACTCTAAAGCTTTGATACTGATCACATCATATGATGTTCATGCTTTCAAGTACATTCTTTGGAGTTTACCGTGCACTAAATAAAATTTTGGATCATTCAACTTTAATTTCTGTGGATAATATTTTAACATTTTCATTAATATAAAGCTATTGACATCTTATCTATGTGGCCATATTTCTTACTGCTTCTATAGGATTGAGGTGATGAGTGGCAATATTTTGCTTATTCAAGTAAAATTCCACAAATATCCACAAGCAACTTTCACCTGCCAAATTCTACAAAAATAAAAATGTGTTTTCTGCCACTTCATTATTCCTAGGAAAATATAAATATCTCTGTTTTGATCACTGCCTTCTGATTGATCCAATGTACCTCAAACATTAGCTTTATTTATTTATGTATTTAATTACTATAATACAAATTATTTTGATCTTTGTAAATGAATATATTTTGAACTTTGGAATATAATGGATAATCTGCTCTGTAAAATCAAAATGACATGAAGTATTAGTAATGGTTTATAAAACCTTAGTAAGGCCACAACTAGAATACTGCATCCAATTTTTGTCACCATATTACAAAAAAGATGTTGAGATGTTCAGTGGTGGGATTCAATTTTTTTAACAACTGGTTCTGTGGGCGTGGCTTAATTGGGGGTGTGGCTTGGTGGTCATGTGACCGGGTGGGCGTGGCTAGCTGGTCATGTGACCGGGTGGGCGTGGTTATGTGCATAGGGACTACTCAGAGGGCTGAAAAAAGTCATTTCTGACCGGTCCTCGCACTTATGACCATCCTCACATTTATGCCCGTTGCGGCATTCTTAACAACCGTGTCAGTCATTTCACCACTACTTCTCTTCACCATGGTGACAAGATAGGGCAAAAACATAAAATGTGAGGACAGTCGTAAGTTCGAGGATGTCACAAGTGCGAGGACCAGTCAAAAATTACTTTTTCAGCCCTCTGAGTAGTCCATATGCACATAGGGACTACTCAGAGGGCTGAAAAAAGTCATTTCTGACTGGTCCTCACACTTTTGACCGGTCTTTGCACTTATGACTGGTCATTATTTATGCCCACTGTAGCATTCTTAACAACCGTGTCACTTGTTTCACAACTGCTTCTCTTCAGCATGGTGACAAGATAGGGCAAAAACGTAAAATGTGAGAACAGTCGTAAGTTTGAGGACTGGTCACAAGTGTGAGGACCAGTCAAAAATTACTTTTTCAGCCCTCTGAGTAGTCCATATACACAAAAGGACTACCCAGAGGGCTGAAAAAAGTGATTTCTGACAGGTCCTCGCACTTTTGACCGGTCTTCGCACTTATGACTGGTCATCATTTATGCCCATTGTAGCATTCTTTTTTTTTTTATTGAAAAAGTTTTAACAATACAAATTTTTCCCCCTTTCCCCCCCCCCTAGCCACACATTGTAAAATACATATAAAAACAATATATAGATCCTTCCCGTCCCCACCCTAACCCTCCCCCTCCTCCCTCTTCCCTCCCCCCCTTGACTTCCATTATATGCAATATTAATATTCCCAAACAATACATATGTTATTCAAACTTCCATATCTTTTTTTCTATATTTACTAACATACTAACATAATCATCTCAGCTAAAAGCGATATAATATTTTCTAGTCTGATACTTATTCTGTACATACTCAATCCATAATTTCCATTCCTGTATATACTTCTCATGCGTCTGGTCTTTTAAAAAAGCTGAAACCTTTGCCATTTCTGCAAATCCAGCCATCTTCTGGGTCCATTGGTCAACAGTCGGTAAAGCATCACTCTTCCAATGTTGGGCAATCAACAACCTAGCTGCTGTCACCATATACAAAATCAATTTAGTTTCACCCAGTGTAAAGTCTTTAACTATACCCAATTAAAAAAATTGCGGAGAAAATTGTATTTTTTTCTTTAAAACATTTTGCATAACCCACCAGATTTTTATCCAAAAAGCCCTCACTTTCCTGCAAGTCCACCAGATGTGATAATATGTAGCATCTAAACAATCACATCTCCAACATTTTGGCTGCACATTAGGGTACATGCAAGACAATTTCTTGGGGTCTAAATGCCATCTATAAAACATTTTATAAAAGTTTTCTCGTAAATTTTGTGACTGAGTAAATTTAACGTTCTGAACCCATATTTTTTCCCATGTTTCCAACATAACTGGTTGAGAGAAATTTTGTGCCCATTTAATCATACAATCTTTAACTAGCTCATTTTCTGAGTCTCTTTCTAACAGAACATTATAAACTCCCTTAATATGCATTGGACCTGTCCGCTTTATCTGTTCAACCAATTCTACTTCATATTCCATTAAACCAGTTTGTTGATCTTCTTTCCATCTCATCTGTAATTGATTATACTGCAACCAAGTCAACGATTTCCCTTCTTCCAACAGCATATCCAAAGTCTTCAATCGCCACCTGCCCTCTTCAGAGTAAAGTAACTCTTTATATAAGAAACCCCCGAGTGACTTAATATTTGTATTCCACATGGTATCAGCGAGATCCAACCAAAACGGAATCTTATAATCCCAATTAGTTCGGTGCCTTCTCCAGACTCTCAGCAAAGCATTTCTAAGTAGATGACTGTTAAACACTTTGTCCACTTTATTATCATAAAACAAATATGCATGCCATCCCCAAACCAGGTCATGACTTTCTATATTCAACAAATCAGTCTTAGTTTTCCCAAACCAATCACTTAATTGTATCAATGCAGTTGCTTCATAATATAGTCAAAGGTTTGGGAGTTTAAGACCACCTCTCTCACGAGTATCTTGCATTATTTTCAGTTTAACTCTTGGTTTTTTATCATTCCAAATAAATTTGTTCAGTCCTTTTTGCCATTCTAGCAATGGTTTATCTGATTTAAGCACCGGTATCATTTGAAATAAAAAGATCAGTCTAGGTAAAACATTCATCTTTACTGCTGATATTCTTCCAAGCAGTGATAACTGCAGTTTCTTCCAGTTTTGCATATCTTTTTGTATCTTTTGCCACAGAACCTCATAGTTATTTTGAAACAGTTTAGCATTGGAGTCTGTGATTTGTACTCCTAAATATTTGATCTTTGAAACAATCTCGAAACCTGCCGTTCTTTCCAATTCCTTTTTTTTGCTCTCTGTCAAATTTTTGACAATCATTTTAGTTTTCTTCTGATTCAACCTAAAACCAGATACCATGCCATAATCTTCTGATATTTTTCATCTGGATTATTGAATTCATAGGTTGTGATAGGGTAACAACCAGGTCATCTGCAAATGCCTTAGTTCTGTAGTCCTCTTGCCTTATAACTATTCCAGTCAAGGAATTCGAATCCCGTATTGCGTTGAGTAAGACTTCTAAAGTTAAAATAAATAATAACGGGGATAATGGACAACCTTGTCTGGTGTCTTTTTGTATGTTGAAATTCGATGTTAAACATCCATTAATAATAAGTTGTGCATATTGTTCTTGATAGATTGCACCAATCGCTTGTATAAACCTCTCCCCCAAATCCATTTTTTCCAGAGTCTTAATTATAAAGTTCCAATTCACTCGATCAAAGGCTTTTTCCGCATCCAAAAAAACCAGCACTGCAGAGATCTGTTTATTCTTATCTAGATAGTCCATTAAATCTATAACTTGCCTAACATTCTCCTTCATATATCTGCCTTCAATAAATCCTGCTTGATCATGATGAATTATCTTTTGAATAACTGGCATCAATCTGTTGGCTAATACTTTTGCAAAAATTTTATAGTCTGTGTTTAATAAAGATATTGGTCTATAATTTTCTGGTTTCTTAGGACCTGATTCTTCTTTCGGAATCAATGAAACAAAAGCTGTTTTCCATGAGGAAGGTATCTTACCTCCTAGTTGTATGTTACAAAATAAATCTTTAAGATGCTGAATCATTTCTTCCTGTAAAGTTTTATAATAAATTGCAGTTAAGCCATCCGTCCCTGGAGCTTTAGCTGTTTTTAATTGTTTTATAGCAAAACTGATCTCTTCCACTGTTATTAATTGTTCCAAGCTTTTCTTTTGAGTCGTTGAAATTTTTAAAATTCTCTTGTTTTCTAAATATTCATCTCTGGTAATATTCTGTATATCATCTTTAGCATATAACTTAGTATAATATTCCAAAAAGGCTTTTTTAATTAGATCTTGTTGATAAACTTCTTTATCAGCATATTCAGTACTGTCAATAATTCGTGTCGATGCTTGTTTCCTCAAAGTATACGCCAACCACCTGCCCGGTTTGTTAGCATTGGAACCCATTGTAGCATTCTTAACAACCGTGTCACTCATTTCACAACTGCTTCTCTTCACCATGGTGACAAGAGGGCAAAAACGTAAAATGTGAGGACAGTCGTAAGTTCGAGGACTGGTCACAAGTGCGAGGACCAGTCAAAAATTACTTTTTCAGCCCTCTGAGTAGTCCATATGCACAAAAGGATACAGCAAGAGAGCGATGAAGGAGTAGGAGTAGGAGTGAGGTTAAGAGAGGGAGGAAGAGAGGAGGAGAAGAAGAAAGGAAGAGGAAGTAGGGAGGAGAAGAAGAGGGGGGAAGAGAAAGTAAGAAGGAAAGAAAAGAGAGAGGTGGTAGGTTGGAGGAGAAAGATTGCTGTACAATAAAGATGAAAGGGAAGAAAGCCAAACCCAAACAAATATAAAAATATTAAGATAAAGAATCTTTATCCTTTAAAGAATAAAGGAGAACAAATATGAATAAATAGCAATAATTAGAAACACACATACAAACATACAATGTATTTTCTTTGAACAGAGTATTTGGCCGGTTCACAAATTTAAACAGTGTTTAGTCATTTCGATTAAATTTACAATTTCTATATTTCCTTTTTGCCATATTTATTCCTCATCTATTTTTTTAAAAAACCAATATTACCCTTCATCCTCATCTCTAATCTTAATCAAATTCAATTTTTCCCTTCTATTCTATATTATACCCCTTCCCATTGTCATCTATTTTTATATCCATCCTCACATTGGTTAATTATGTAATATTGCAGTTGTTTAATGCAAATTCAACATTTTAATATAAATCAATTAGTTATATAACTATCTTTTTGTATATTAATCAATATGAACATGAATATTCCAATTATTTCTATGCAATCCAATTTCTTACAAATCCATTAATTATATTTACCAATAATAATAAACCAAATAGTTTTCCCTATATATTCCTCCAAACCACAACTTAACCATTTCTGCTTTCAATACAATATACAATTAATAGTATCTCAATTATTACAATTCCCTAGTTAAATAGATACATTTTTTCTTTTGTGTTTTAAAATCTTGAATTCTCCTCCTTTGAACTAAATTTCCCATTGTTTACACCTACCTTTTTTGGTGAGCAAAGAGAAAAAGAAATCTCTCTCCCTGTGTGCAGCAGAGCCTGCTTTACTTTCGGTTTCCTTTTAGCTAGGGGAAAAAAATCACTCTTTGCAGCAAAAGCTTGCAAAAGAGCCTGCACAAAACAGCTGAGAGCGAATCAGAGTCGGGAGAGTTGGGAGGCAGATCTATTCAAGCCTAAACTAAAGCTGAAAGGAGTTTTTTCCTGCTGTTTGCTTGCAAGGAGGTAACTGCTGCGAGGCACAGGGCAAAGGGTGGGGGCTACCCTCCTTGCCACTTAGCCCCCACTGTCGCCCCCTTTTGCCTCTAGCGCCCCCCTGCCACCCCGCCCCCCTAAGGCATCCCACGGCCCGCAGTATCGCCCCCTTTGGCAACCATTGGCTTAACTATTTAACTCCTTAACAACCGGTTCTACCCAAGTAGAATCCCACCACAGGGTCTACTCATTTGTTTTCTTTTGACACTGATCAGCTGTAGGGCGGTGCTTTGAAGCCCCGCGGAAGCTGCAAGGCCAATAAAATGACCAAAAAACACCGAACCATTTGTTAAATTGCTGGCTCGCCCACCCCTCGCCCAGTGGTGCAGAGGGGCGGGGCAAGGGGTGGGGCGAGCCAGCAATTTAACAAATGGTTCAGCCGAACCGCCTAAAACTGGCAGAATCCCACCACTGGAGAAGTTGGAAAAAGCACAGAGAAGAATAACCAGGATGATTAAAGGCCTGGAGACTAAAACATATAAAGAAGGGATACAGGAACTGGGTATGGCTAGTCTACTAAAAAAAATTAGGGGTGACATGATAGCATTGTTCCAGTATTGAGGGGATGCCACAAGCAAAAGCACCAGAAGGCAGTACAAGAAACACTGGAATTAAGGAGAAACCTCCTAACAGTGAAACCCATGAACATTGGAACAGCTTGCCTCCAGAAGTTGTGAGTGCTTCATCACTGAAGGTTTTTAAGAAGAGACTCAACAGCCACTTGTTTAAAATGGTATAGGGCTGTGATGGTGAATTTGTGGCACGTGTGCCACAGGTAGCACTTGGAGCCATCTCTGTGGGCACGTGAGCCATTGCGATAGGTCACCTCCACTGTGCATGCGATCATGCCGGCCAGTTGATTTTCAGCTGGCCCCACCCACACCACCCCTCCCCTCCCAGGAGTCTTCATGTGGCCCGTTTTGGATGCCAGATAAGGGCTCTGGGAGGGTGAAAAATGGGCCTCCTGAAAGTCCAGAAATGGCCATTTTCAGCTTCCGGAGGGCTTCCGGATTGCCAGGAAAGGCCTAATGGGCCTACTAGAAGTTTGGAAATGGGTCATTTCCAGCCTTGAGAGGCTTCAGGGAGGCCTGCTAGGCCCAAAATGGGGCACGGGGTGGGGTCAAGTGCACATGCTTGGAAGGCATGGGGGGCGCACACAGGAGGTGGGGCAGCACAGGTGGTGTCACACGCTCATGCATGGGAGGGGGCATGCCAGGGGAGCATAGTATTATGGGTGTGGACACACATGCATGCACCCCCCCCCGTGTTCCCCCCGCTTTTGGCACATGGTAGCAAAAAGGTTTGCCATCATTGATATAGGTTCTTGAGTAGGGGGTTGAAGCAGAAGACCATCAAGGTCCCCTCCAATTCTATACTAATTTAAATAAATTAATAAATTAATAATAAATTAATGCAGGGTTTTATAATGATTGTCTTAATTTCTCAAGTGCTGATTGCTGTCAGTGTCAGTTGGGTAAGAGAGAAAATTCTTTAGGACCGTTCTCTTTAGAGTGCCAAAGGTTTTGACTCTCCTCCCTCCCCCATTCAAAATCTGCATAAAACTACTGGAGGCACTGATGATACCCAACTGTCTTTTAAGTTCAGAGAGATATAGTGAGAATTTCAAAGTCCCATTGTACTCCATCCCAGTGCCTGGAGACTCTGTGGTCCTAAATGAACCACCATCTCCAGCTCAATTCTACTATGATTTAATGATTCCTGGGATCACTATCCCATAATGGAGAAAACATCAGGCTGTTGTAAACTATCAGAAGTAATGGTTTTTGATAAAGATCTGGAAGCTCCAATGGGTAATAGGGAGTGAAAAGATTGAGCAAATGAGGATTTTCAATATTTGGGGGACATCTTTTAATTCTGAATATCTGAAAAACTCAGAAGGTTCTTCAGCCAACACAACATACATGCACACATTAAACCCAAGAATACACTAAGGCAGAAGCTTGTCCATCCCAAGGACAAAACACCCAGACACAAACTGAGCAATGTGGTATATACAGTACAGTACCTTAACGCTTACACCAAAGTGTCTCTCTCCCCTGACCTAAGATTATGTATTATTATTCATTCTTGTCTTCTCATACTATTTACATTATCCCTATATTACAGACAGCAATAGAATTTGTTAATGTTCTAGTGGTTGAAAGAGTGATCATGCTTTTAAATACAGAGCAGGAGGAGAGGTCACTGAGATTGAGGAGTTGTGACTATTCCTTGGCTGGAAAACAGCTTATCTTCATGACAATAAAAGCATTGTGTCAGTACAAATAAGAGGCAGAACAAGTGTTTCCATTTCCATCTTTATTTTGGGCTGGTGGGTAGGTGGTTGCCCCATTTGCTGTTGCAACAATGAGTACAGACCAATTCTGTAAACCTCTATACCACCCAAAATTTCAGGATACCAAGGATGTAGATTGCAATAACCATTTCTACACTTAATCTTGCATTAAGAAAAAGCCACTGATAGTCCTTGACTAATCGTGAGTAACTGTGGGGAAAAACAGTTGAAATATGCATTTGAAATCAGCATATGTATCATCTTCATAACTACACTTCTTTCAGAGTGAAGGGGCTGTGCACTCTCTCTCTCTCTTGGCTCATTTGAACCACATTTCTTGGCTGCAGGAGGTGCCACCCAATTGTACCAATTTCTTGACACTGATCAACCTGATTGATTGGGTGATTATATGCTTTCAAATTGGTGTCAACTCTTAGCACCCACTTAGATTTTCTTTATGGCAATTTGTATCTAACCTGCTCCTTCTGGTATTCTAATGGTACATCATTAACCATTGTAACTGAATCTAGCCAGCTTGCAGCTGGTTTCGTCTTCTCTTTCCTTCTAGCTTTCTTAACATTAGAGCCTTTTCCAGAAAGTTAGGTCTTCATTTAATGCCCCAAATAGGATAATTTAAGTCCAGGCATTTGATCTTCAATGGAGAACTGTCAGGTGATTGTTCCATTTATATATTTTCTTGGCTGTCCATGGAATGTTCCAGATCTCCAACATCAAATTCAAAATGGGCAATATTTTTCCTATCTTGCTTTGTTAAATTCCCATTTCATGCAGACAAATGATTGTGTTGCAGATTCACCAATTCAGCAATCCAGTTCTCACACTGGACAGAATCTTATCAGCCGCCTAACAAGATATCTATTGACTTTGAAAGAATAAAAGAAAAAACTCAAGATTTTGGCATAATGAAACCTTATATGGGTTTTGGTTTTGTGGACAATTTTATATAAAAACTTTAGTTTTATGACAGAGATGAAAATCAATAGACTATTTTGAAATACTCTTGAGATCTATGCTGTGACCAAAATATATCTGAGTGAACAAATCTTCTCTATGTATGGCATTAAAGGGACTCATTTACCTGAAAAGTATCTGGATATTTTGTATACTTAGCCAACAGGAGCTGAGCGAATGGAAAGTTGAGACTGGGCTCTCTCTGTGTTAAGCCTGACAAGGAAAAATGAAGAGAGTGCAGTTCTCTCCTCAGGCCTCAAAAGGTAAGGAGGATACATAAAGGCCACATAGCCTTTCTGGCAACACCACTCTCTTCAAATCGTAATAGATTTCTCCTGTTTCTATTTCTGTAAAGTGGTGCTTTCGGTTTAGTTCTTGGATTGAAAGTATAGCACTTTAGTTTTTGCCCAAATTGCTAGGTGCTCCTGCTACAAGATGGCTTGTTTATATTCTTATTAAAGCCTTAGATTGTTTTCACCGGCCTTCAAAATTCCAGGGCTTGGCCCATACCTAATGGCCAAGATGTCCAGTTGCCTCAGCTGGAGATCTTGATGCTGCTTCTGAGCCAAAGCTGATTTCCAGTTTCTTGGAGGTTTGCTTCTGCTCCAAAAGGGATTTTTGTTTCTTTATTTTGCTCTCATGTTGGTTCAGAATTTATCTTAAATTATTCTGGTGTTGCTTTTAAATTTCCTTCCTTCTGGGAATGCTAGAATGTGCTGCTGGTGGTTTTGGGGCTTTCCATCATTCAACAGCTCCCTGGTCCAGGGGTGAAATCTAAAATTTGTTACTACTGGTTCTGTGGGCGTGGCTTGGTGGGGGTGGGTAATGTGACTGGGTGGATGTGGCCAACTTTTTTTTTAACTTCTAAAAGCATTTTTTCTACAACCTTAAGTGGTTGCAGAAAAAAATGTCTTTAGAAGCCTCTGATGATCAGGCAACTCAGCTGGGATCTCCAGAGGCTTTTAAATGCATTTTTTCCCTATAATCTCTGTGCAGAAAAAAATGCTTTTAAAAGCCTCTAACGATCCCAGCTGAGCTGCACAATCATCAGAGCCTTTTTTTTTTAAACTTTTAAAAGCATTTTTTCGGCTGAAGAGGTTGTAGAAAAAATGCTTTTAAAAGTTTAAAAAAACAGCCTCTGATGATTGTGCAGCTCAGATGGGCATGGGGGGGGGCACAGTGATTTTTGATACCGGTTCTCCGAACCCCCATCGCCATCGCTACCGGATCAGGTGATCTGGTCCAAACCGGGAGTATTTCACCCCTGCCCTGGTCCCACTTCTGCCCAGTATCATAAAACCCCTTGGGAGGAAGCTCCTCATGTTACCTTCTTTGGGATACAACTGAAGTATTAACTGACATGGATGTTAATAAAGATGGAGAGATGATTTCACTAAGAAACACAAGGCTTTCTCCCATACCATTGGTGATATCACTCTTCATACTACACAGTAATCTGACTTAGATATGCATTCAATATTGCCATAGATCTAAATAAAAGATGGCTGTTCAAAATTTTCTTGTGATATCTATAGTTGTAAGCCAGGGGTGTCAACTCGATTTCATTGAGGGCCGCATCAGGGTTGTGTTTGACCTTGGGGGACCAGGGTGGGCATGGCGAGAGTGGGTGTGGCCAGCTTGACATCACTTGTGTTGGGGCGCCTATGGTAGCCCGAGTGCTCTGTCAGTGAAAATGGGCTCCCGACTTCCATTTTTGGCTGTGATGGCCTCCTGCAACCCTCTACCAGTGAAAACAGAGCTCAGGAGGGCTGCCCGCAGCCCTCCCGAGATCCATTTTCGCTGGGAGAGGCAGCACGGGCCAGTTCTTCACTGTTCCGCATGAGCTAGATCTAAGCACCCCGCAGGCCAGATCTGGCCCCGGGCCTTGAGTTTGACACCCCTGTTGTAAGCTGTCAACTGAGGGAAGTATGTATTTTTCTGATGTAGCAACAGACTTACATTTTCCTCCTGCCTGAAATACAATTGCTCTAAGAAAAGAGCTTAAAAGTTAGGGATGAGGAAAGAATGGAAAAAGGAAATGTAGTCAAAATACTAATACAAATATAGTTTTTTTTTTAATGTAACATGTACCCTGCTTATAAAACTGAGCTTTACAATCAAGTTCTGAAGAATTGTTGCAGAGAGAAAGACTTACTGAAAAAGTCCTTCATGGGTTCAAATATTGAACCTGGGTGGAAGTGGACAATGGGTGTTGAATTTGTGAATTTGTGTTAAGATCAAGGAACATTTTTAGGGAAGGTGGGTGACTGAGCACAAGACAGGAGCAGATGGGCAGAAGAGGGGAAACATCTAGAAGACACCTGTAAAGTGGCACAGCCATATCTTCATTAGAGAATAGAAGGAAAAGCAGAGAAAGGGTTGCTTATAAGTGCAGATGGTGTAAAACATGGTGCTGGAGCGGATATCACCTGATTCACACAGTGGAATGGAGTGGAGGAACATCCTGCCCTGAGAAGTCCAAGGATTTTGGTACTGATATCAGGAAAAAGACAAGGAGGAAAATCATGGAGAGCTTTGTAAGAACCAGGAAAGACAGGAGGATGGACTGGGTAATGATCAGAGAATCAGATAAATAGATGAGACATACATACAGTAGATGAAAACATGATTATTTTAATTATCATGGTATCACATGGTATTTAAGTCTGCTGGTCCGTGATTTAGTCACTTTGTCAAAGAGTGCAATAAGTATTGTCTGGCATGATGTGTTTTTGACAAACCCATATTGGATTCCAGTGATAGTTTTGTTTGTTTCTAAGTGTTTGCAGATCCATTGATTATATTTGCCCGGATCTTTTCAGGAAAAGTGAGACTGATTAGTCTATTGTTCCACCCCGTCCATCCACCCACCCTTTTTTTCTTTTTGAAGATGGGAGCCACATCAGCTCTTTTCCAATCATCAGGGGTTTCCAGTATCTTTGAAAGATATGGTTCAGTAGTTCCGAGATCACATCTGCCATCTCCTTCACAGTTGACAGCCACTTAAATATTAAAAAAACCTGCTATCATGTCACTCCTAGTCTTCCTCTTTGTTAGATTAGACATTCCCAATTCCTGCAATTGTTGATCATGTATTTTAACCTCCAGTCCAGTGGTGGGTTGCTCCTGGTTCAATTCAATTCTTGTGAACTGGTAGTAATGGCGGTGGGAGGCCCTGCCTATGTCATCACTGACAATCTGTGCATGGGCAGAAGCTTCTGTGCACGTGCAGAAGAGTGTGTGCACACTCCCATTGTGAACCAGTAGTAAAGGTAAGTGGAACCCACCCCTGCTCCAGTCCCTTAATCATTTTTGTTGCTTTTCTCTGAACTCTTTCTAGACTCTCAACATCTTTTTTGTATCATGGTGACCAAAATTGGATGCAGTATTCTAAGTGAGGACTTACCAAACCAGTGATAAACACTATACATGATTTCGAAACTACCCATCCGTTTATGTAGCATTCACTTTTTGGGCAGCTGAAGCACACTGTTGGCTCATATTTACGTGGTTATACACTAGGATGTTTAAATTCCACTCACAGCTACTGCTGTTGAGCAATGTTCCACCTATTCTATGCCTTTGCCTTTGGTTTTTCTTGCCCAAATATAAAACCTTACTTTCCTCACTATTGTACAATAGTGCAAGTACCACTATTGATGGTACTTGCAGGACCATCTCCTGCCGCTCTCCCATCATCCTGTGTGCTCTCACAGAGTGGGCCTCCTCAGGGTGCCATCGGCAAAACAATGTCGGCTGATGGCCCCCAGGAGGAGAGCGTTCTCTGTGGGAGCCCCAACCCTCTGGAATGGATTGCCCACCGAGCTCAGGACAGCCCCTGACCTCCTTTCCTTCCATCGCAAGCAGAAGACATGGCTCTTCCGTCAACTCAACTGATCCGTTTGGGTATACACTGTAATAACTTTAAACTGTTTTAATTGGGCTGTTGATTTTAATTTAATTTTATTGTGATTTGTATTGGAAATTGTCATTTTGTAAGCCGCCTTGAGTCCCTCTGGAGAAAGGCAGCATATAAATCGCAATAATAAATAATAATTAATAAATAAATATTGAATTGCATGTTTTTGAATAGGACCCAGTGTTTAAGTGTGCTGGTCCATGATTTAGTCACTTTGTCAAAGACAAAGTGTTTTGTTAAGTTTTGTCTGACATGATGTGTTTTTGACAAACCCATATTGGATTCCAGTGATAGTTTTGTTTGTTTCTTAGTGTTTGCAGATCCATTGATTATCTTTGCCAGGATCTTTTCAAGAAAAGTTCAGTAGTTCCGAGATCACATCTGCCGTCTCCTTCAGAACTCTGGGATGTAATCTGTCTGGTTCTGAGGATCTGAAGTTGTCTAAAGTGGATAGGTATTTTCTTACCATTTTCTTGCCTATTTTGACTTGTATTCCTAAAACAGTCCAAGCTATCAAAACCAGTACCATGAAAGACAAATTAGGAATATTCTTTTTTATGTACTGCTTTTAATAGATTGAATTGGCTTTTTTCCTTTTGTCCTTTTGTGCTCATGTTCACCTACCCCCCCACCCCTCCCCATTCATTCAGTCACACACATGTACTGTCCTGAGCCGCTTTTAAATAAACCATACAACAACTACAATGCTCATTTAGCTATATTTTCAGGGAAATTTGCTATTTTTTCTTCTTCAATGCATAGATAGCAATTTGGCTTGAGATAAAGAAAGATAAAGTGATGGGAAATGGTAATGTCAAGTCATTAGTCAGCTCTTGAAGATATCCAAGGCAGTAGACAGAGATTTCATTGTTTTCGAATTCTACAAATGAGATAAAATAATAGATTAAACAAAGTTTAATGTATTTTCTACCAGCCGAATCCCAAAATTCAATCTCTTCTGCCCTCTTTTCTGACTTTGAAACATCTCTTGTTCTTCAGGCCAATGCCTTGCAATGCTTTTTAAATGAAATCCATAAGAAGGCAGAATATCCAGTTCTACACCTTGGCATCTTTATTAAAGGAGAGTTTTCTCACCTTCTACAGCATATCAATCCCCTATTACATCCCCATGTCCCAAGGTTTCGTTCAGGAGGACAGTAAAAGGAAATACAGTGGCCTCCCCGACGGTAACACAAATAGATGGCATTCCCTGTGAAAAGAAAAAAGGGTGAATGATGAGTAAAGATACCTTGATATTCATATAAATTTTTCCTTTCATGACACCATCTGCTTCTGAGAATAGCAGAAATCTTATGCCTTCAGGCAGTTCCATTGGATTAGATAGATCTATTTCTTCCACCTTCCTGCAGCAGAAATGCAGGAATCACACACCAAGCAAAGTCTGAATCCTGACCTAGAGTAGAATTGGCTGGCATGAATATACCTATTAATGTAGCTGGAAGGAAATGATTTGATTCTCCAATTTAGACCTTGTTGAGTTATCTTCCTCTCCACTATTCATATCAATCCTTACGTGCTATAAAAATCCTGAGCTACAATGTCTGCTTCCTCTGGTTGTTTTGGATGGGAAATCCTTCATTCAGACTAGTTAAGCTTACTTTGAATTGAAGGACATTTTCTCCAGCTTTCACCCTCTGCTTAATGTGGGAAAAACTCCTATCACTGCTCTTTCCTCTTGGAAATTTGTGTTTATGAAACCCAGTTATGACTTCTTTGAGGGACTCTCAGGATATCTGAGCCCTCAAAAATGTTTTTGAGAAGATGAGAAGGGCGCAACACTTCCGTATTGCTCTGAAAGAGAACTGCATTAGATTGTTCACATAATCACAAAGAGTAAAGCTTTTCTTTAAGTGGCATATGCAGTTTTCCTTTCCCTGTTAAGAAAATAACAATAGATATGTTATTATTGAAGGTAATTTCTCTACTTTTAATTATTTTTTATTTCTTTTTTGTTTTATTTCCTTCCCCCCCCCCCCCCCCAAATCAAGTACAAATAGGTTTAACAGATGATTAGGATCATTCTTCTTCACTAAATAGATAATAATTTGGTAAACCAAAATCAATCCTAAACCCTAACACCTAAAACCAAGCAAAGGAAGGAAGGAAGGAAGGAAGGAAGGAAGGAAGGAAGGAAGGAAGGAAGGAAGGAAGGAAGGAAGGAAGGAAGAAAAAGAGCTACAACAAAAAACCAAGTACAGTTCAGTACAGAAAAATGAGTCATTATATTGGCTTTCCTGTCTCTCCTGTCCTGTCGTTTATTATGTTTTAATGCAGAAGAAAAGTCAATGACATATTTTTCAGAGATTTTGAAGTTCAAATTTTTAATAGACTGTACTTCTCAAAATTATTTAATCAAAGTAAAGCAAAAAGGTGTCAATGATTGAGATATTGAATTTTAGAAATCTATTTCTTCTGCTTGTGATAAATTCTGAGCCTGGATTAAATGGTTGATCCAACAAAGAATAGTATATTACCCCATTTTCAAAGATGATTGACTTGTTTAGAATGGAGTCAGTTATCACTTCTTTCTAAATTACTTGTAATTTAGTTTCTTACCTGGTTCAGGCAGAATTGCAAGGAAAAGGAATGCGAGGACCAGATAAAAGATCTTCATATTGAATTTGATTCTGGACCAAATCTTACTCTTGAAACAGGACACACTTCTCTATTTATAGAGTAGTAATGATTGCATCACACTGCCTCAATAAAATATTGCAACTATACTCAGGAGTAACGTTATGTTTCTTTCATAAGGCATTGCTGCACCTTCCTTGTATTGAAACATTTCTGGGGGTTACAAAACTCCTAGGAAGAGCATGGGACTTGTTTGAACGGCTAACTTGATGTGGTTTCAAAAGATCCCAGGATCAGTGCTTACCAAGTCAAAGGTGGCAGAGAAAAATCCTTCTTTAATTTCTACTGAACCTCTGTGAAACCAGAAAAGTAATGCTTGGGTATATTCACCAGTGGTGAGAATTTAGGGAAAACTGTGATACAGTTAGAAGAAAATGTTGTAATTCCTGGATTTTCACTCTTGTCCTTGGAGACAGAATTTGATGGATGGGTTTTGCAAAAAAGCAGGCTTTGCTCCTTGGTAGGAGCTTTCATCGCATAGCTTAGCGATTCCTGTTTGCCTAAAGACTAAGGATACACACATTTATGAAAACATGATTATTTTAATTATCATGGTATCCCATGGTAGTTAGCTTGGGGCATGCTTTATGTTGCATTGAGGGGTTTTAGCTAATATTTTTGGTTCTGGTTTGTAATACTTCTACTCAAATAATTACATGAACTGAAAAACCTCAATGGCAATGTAATTACTTTTGTAAATAAACTGATGGGGAGAAAAAGGAAACTGTGTGACTCAGTGGCATAATGTGTGGTTGAAGACCAAGGAATGCCTCCCACAGTCAAATTCAAACAAAAAGATATACAGAATACAGAATAATGTATTCTGTATTCGTAATGCGTGTTGATGCAGTGGTTAGATAGCACTGTTGCAGGCTAACTCTGACCACTGCCAGGAGTTTGATCCTGGAGTTTGAAGATGGGAGCTCTTTTTCAATCATCAGGGGTTTCCAGTATCTTTGAAATATATTTACTATTGCATAGATAGCAATTTAGATTGAGATAAAGAAAGATAAAGTGATGGAAATTATGATGTCAAGTCATTAGTCAGGTCTTGAAGATATCCAAGGCAGTAGACAGAGTTTTCATTGTTTTTGAATTCTATAAATGTGATAAAATAATAGATTAAACAAAGTTTAATGTATTTTCTACCAGCTGAATGCCCAAAATTCAATCTCTCCTGCCCTCTTTTCCGACTTTGAAACATCTCTTGTTCTTCAGGCCAATACTTTGCAATGCTTTTTAAATGAAATCCGTAAGAAGGCAGAATATCCAGTTCTACACCTTGGCATCTTTATTGAAGGAGAGTTTTCTCACCTTCTACAGCATGTCAATCCCCCATTACATCCCCATGCCCAAGGTTTCATTCAGGAAGACAGTAAAAGTGAACACAGTCCCCCTCCTCGATAGTAACACACATAGGTGGCATTTCCTGTGAAAAAAAAAAAAGGAAACAAGTGAATGATGAGTAAAGATATCTTGATATTCATATAAATTTCTCCTTTCATGACACCATCTCTTCTGAGAATAGCAGAATTTTTAGGCCTTCAGGCAGTTCCATTGGATTAGACAGATCTATTTCTTCCGTCTTCCTGCAGCAGAAGTGCAGGAATCACACACACAGCAAAGTCTGAACTCTGACCTAGATTAGAATTGGCTGGCATGCATATACCTATTAATGCAGCTGGAAGGAAACAATCTGATACTCCCCAATTAAGACCTTGTTGAGTTATCTTCCTCTCCACTATTAGTATCAATCCTTACTTGCTGTAAAAATCCTGAGCTACAATGTCTGCTTCCTCTGGTTGTTTTGGATGGGAAATCCTTCAGTCAGAATAGTTAAGCTTCCTTTGAATTTAAGGATTTTTTCTAAAACATTTCTGGAGGTTGCAAAACTTTTAGGAGAAGCAAGGGAATTTGTTAAATGGCTAACCTGGTGTGATTTCAAAAGATCCAAGGATCAGAGCTTACCAAGTCAAAGATGGCCGAGAAATGTCCTTCCTTAATTTCTACTGAATCTCTGTGAATCCAGAATGATAATGCTTGGCTATATTCACCAGTGGTGAGAGGTGGTGAGATACAAAATGTAAATACTGGTCTGTGTGTGGGTTTTCTGTATACATCAGTGTTGAGGTTTCTATCTTCTTTAATGTGTACTGCACACTCCGGGAGAAGCAGAATATTTTACTAAACATCTTTCCATGTGAACTTAATATTTTTGTCCTGTGTTAATGTGTTTAAAACACTTTCTGTGTTTTAATCTTGAGCCAAGTATCATCCACATACTTATATCAGTGAGTAAGTGAAATTCCTATGAAGAAGGTTAAGGCTTTGGTTTCTACTTCATCCATGCAGAGATTGTTTACAATGGGGGACACAGGTGAGCCTATAGCATAACTGTGCTTTTGTCTTGGAAACGTCAGTGTATTTAAAATAGGTAGTAGTCAGACCAAGATCCAGCATGGCACATATGTAATCTGAGCTAAGGTTAGTGCTGTCTTGTAGCAGTCATTTCTTTACTATAGTGACAGCTTCTGTTGCTGGAATTCAGGTGAAGAGTGAAATGACATCATAAGAAACAATTTTTTCATCAGGATCTAGTTTAAGTTTCCAAACCTTGCTGACAAAGTCCTATGAGTTGTTGATGTGATGGGTGGTATCACTACCAGAAGAGCTAATAAAGTCATTAGATGTTTTGCAATGTTGTAAGTGACTGAGTTGATGCTGCTGAAAATTGATCTGAGTCGAGTTCCCTCTTTCTGGATTTTGGGGAGTCCATATATCAATGGCGTGGCTTCCCTAGGGCAAAGGTAGTAATATTGTGGCTTCTCAATGGCACTGTCTTTCAGTAGTTGTTACAGGTAATTGATGACATTCCTAATCCTGGTAGGATCTCTTTTCAGAGTTCAACTTGGCATTGTAGTCATCTGTGTTCAGGATAGGGAATGGAAGGATTTATATTCTTTGCAGAGAATATAAATTTTTGCAGAGAATATAAAGGTATTGTTGTGTTCTATTACATTTTGGCGGGAATTTCGAACAAGGGAATAATTCCTGATTGGCTGACAGTCCCTCCAGAACTGTATATAAGGAGGGCTGCAGCCTCAGTTCTTAGCTGAAGTCTCACTGTATAATAAAGAGCTGTTGTTACTTGCCTGCTTGTGCATTCGTTAATTCCCAAGCCACCACATTGGCGACGAAGGTGGGATAGAATCACAAGAGGCGGCTCAGTGAGACACGAGCTTCAGCTAGGCTATGAAGCGAACAAGAGGAGGCATACCGAACATGTCTGCCTACGTTCCACCCAAGCCTTTTGACCCGGCCCGCGAAAAATGGGCTTCATACATGACTCGGTTCGAGTGCTCGCTCGAAGCCAGCGATATGCAGGGGCTCTCTGCAAACCGAAAAAGAGCTCTCTTCCTGAGCCACTGCAGACCGGACGTGTTTGAGATGGCAGAGTCACTCAGCGAGCCAACGCCAGTCCAGACCGTCCCCTGGGACACCCTGATGACGACCCTTCAGGCTCACTACACTCCCGTGCCCTCCAAGTTCATGCAACGGTACCAGTTCCGACAGCTCATCCAACGGGAGGGAGAGCCGGTCAGCGCCTATATGGCGAGCCTCCGCAAAGCCGCGACCCACTGTGATTACAGAGATCTAGATGATGCTTTGCTAGAGCAACTGATCTGTGGGGTTCACGACACAAGATTACAGAGGCGGCTGCTCGCCAAACCGGACCTGACACTTTCGGGCACCTTAGATGAGGCCAGGGCTCACGAAGCCTCCACGAAAGCCGCTGAAGCCCTGCAGCGCCCGTTGACCAGCAAGGACGGTTCCAAGTCCTTACCAGTCCACAGAGAGGATGCCCGTTCCAGCTCGGAGGCTAATTCAGACGAGGACGTTTTCCAGACGGAAAAATGGAAAGACTCAAGCAGCCCCCGACGAAGCTGCCGGAGTTGCGGCGGAAACCACGATAGACTGTCGTGCAAATACAAAGAGACCATTTGCAGACGTTGCAATAAGAAGGGGCATTTGGCACGAGTCTGTAGGGCCGCCCTGCCCAAAAAAAACCAACCACGTGACCACCATAACCAACCAGAATCGATGCACCAAAAACAACCAACCAAAGATGGCGGCGCGAAAAACCGGCGCGAAATTCAACCGCGAGACGGTTACAGCACACACACTGACCAGGCCAGCACGGTGGTCGAGGACAAAGTCTCCATGATCGTTGAGATCGACGGCAGACCCTGTGAAATGGAAATTGACACCAGATCGGCTCTTTCCATAATGTCGTGGGCGACCCTGAAGTCAATTCTACCATCATTTCAAAAAGACCAGCTCGCAAGGCAAAGGCTGCGGATTCTCGACTACCAGGGCAACCGAGTTCCTGTCGAAGGTGTTGGCATGTTCCGAGTAACCTACGGTGACTACGAAAGAACCTTGCCACTGACCGTTGTGTCCAGACAGCTGCCCAGCCTTTTGGGCATGGGGTGGTTCCGAGCCCTTGGAATGGGTTTCACTGGCGTCCACAGCATGCTCAAGTCACCTCTAAAGGACAGCCTCCTGACCGAGTTCCAGGACGTCTTTTCGGATTCCTTGGGCAAGTATGTGGGGACCCCTATTTCTTTAAATATAGACCCCAACGTGCCCCAAGTCAGATTAAAGGCTTGAAGAGTTCCATTTGCATTACGGCCAAAGATAGACATTGAACTGGACAAATTGATTAAGCAGGGAGTGTTGGTCCCCATTTTTTTTTTATTGAAAAAGTTTTAATAAAATTTTTACATACATTTTCTCCCCCCTCCCCCACCACCCCCCGGACTTCCCAGAGCAAATACAAGTACATGATAAAATACAGCTCAAATTCTCTAAGTTAAACTCCATTTCACACTTATCATAATCCTAATCATTAAACAAGTAAATTAAAGGAAAGCAAGTCTTCTTTTCTTCTCATTCCATCTAATTCGACAAAATCACTCTCCATGTCTCCATTTATAGTTACAGCAGTTAATAAAACAATTAAATATTACGTAATCACAACTATCATTACTCAGTATAACTAATTAATACTTAACAAATTATTAAGTCTACACAATCTAACAAAATATTTTGTAACTTCTTTCATTTAAAACAGAAAAAGAAAACCCAACAACAAAGAAAAATAAAAAACCCTCAGTCAAAAAAAAACAAAACAAACCCCACCCCCCCAAATTTAAAATAGAATACTATATAAAATCTTCCGTCCTCCATTTTTAAACCATCAAGGTCCATTTATAGTTAAAACACTTAAAACAATAATAATAAAGTTTTTAGTCAAAAAAGGAGTATAACAATCAAACCTCTTATAAATTTATCAATACAGATAAAACATCATTTAATAACTATATCAAACATTTTAATTCTTCATACTAGATTAAACCAGTTGCTAATCTTCTTGTCTTCACATCTTCCAACAGCATATAGAATATCTTCATCATTTGCGTCTACCCACCTAAATAGTAATTTGCTTCTTTATAAAAAAAAAACCCCCGAGTGACTTTATAATTATAATTGTAGTAATATCCATCAAATCCAGTCAAAACTAGATTAATAGATCCATCAAGCGTATTAAGGAAACCACCAGATCAACTGCAATTGCTCTAGATCCATAGTCCTTTTGCCTTATATTTATTACCATCAAACAGAAAGCTCCGATTTAGTATATTCAATGAGACTTCTACGTTTACAGTTAAATCCAGATTTATCACAGTCCTTAATAAAATAAAATTCCTTCAAGTCAGGGCATATTTCACAACCCAACACACCAGCATTGCTGTGATCTGTTTATTCTTCTCAAAATATTCCAATACAACTATAAATTGCCTCCTCATCGTCCATCACTTGGTTAACTGGCATTGAATTGCTGTGTAGTATTTTTTTTTTCTTCCCCCCCAAAAGTTCAAAGTCTTTAAACATTTAAACAATGCTTTTTAAGGACCATCATCTCGTCAAGCAGGGTTATTTTCCATTTCTCCAGGCTTTCTTCTTTTCCTTTTTACGAACTTTCTTCTTAACTTTGATCCCTCTGCCTTTTTTAACTCCAGCAGGGATTTGCGGTTTTTGGGATTGGATATTGTAAACTTTTTGCAGAAATATGGGTTCTTCTGAAAACAAGTCATCAGCTTGCAGAGCTTCTTGCTCCTGCTCAACCTTCAACTTTCTCTCTTCTGTAAAATCTGCTATGGTCTTTTGTTGTTTTTTTTCCTTTCCCAGCTCTTGACTCAATCCCCCACTGCTTGATTGTGACTCAGTATTTCCATATATTTCATTGTTTCCAGCTTGAGAAGCTTGAAATATAGTATCAATTCTTTTCAATAAAGCAGAGGTAATTGAACTCAAATTCAACTCTTCCTCAAATTCAGACCATTGAGAGTTAAATAACCCTCCTTTCCTTTCTTTGTTTTCGAGAAGCCCAGCCATCCTGCCCCCCTTCTTCCTTCCCCTCCAGAAGGACGGGGAAAAAGAAAAGAAAAGAAAAAAAAATTTCAAGAAGAAAATGAAAAAAAAAAGACTTTTTAATTTATATTGCTGCTTGAGTTATTATTATTACATCCTTTCTTATTCCATCCACTTTTCAAAAAGGAGTTTTACGTTTCAAACAGGGGCTTATCAATAATTATTTTTAACTTTCACTTCTTCACGCCCTGTTGAAACTCAAACGCCATCTTGCTTTCACTTTCCACTTAAGAGAAATCTTTTAAGAAAGTAAGTCCCTGGAGTTAAAAAAAGAGAAAAAAAAATACTTGCTGTTTCCTTCGTGCAACTTGTGCTCTGCCAACTTGATTCAAAGGTATTTGTTTAAAGTTGTTTGATGGGGTGGCCGCGGCATCTAGTTCTGACAGGGAAAGACTTCCCAGTCAGAGGCATCCCAGGTCCGGAGCTTTTGACAGGCTTCACGGGGAGCTCTCATCTTCGAGCACCAGATTATTAGGTAAATCTGGTGCCCTCAGGGAGCTCTACCCCACCCGTCTGCTCTCCTTCCCCCCTTCTTCCTGGGGGGAAGGATTCCAAACCGCAAGACAGCCGATTTTCGCTGTTCTTGCGGTTCTACGGAATCTGGGGCTGGCGCTTCAAAAGAAGCGTCTGGCGATGCCGCTGGCTCAACCGGAAGTGGTCCCCATTGACCATGCTAAATGGGAGACCCCCCATAGTCACCCCAGTAAAATCAGAAGGGTCGGTCAGAATTTGCGCCGACTACAAGTGCACAATCAATAAGGCTTTGCAGCCGTGCGCCTATCCGGTGCCGATTGTTCACCATCTACTACATTCCCTGGGGCCAGGCAAAATTTTTGCAAAATTAGACTTGGCGCAAGCCTATCAGCAATTACCCGTTGATGATGCCACACCTGAGGCACAGACAATTGTGACACACCGGGGGGTGTTCAAATGCACCCGGCTCCAGTTCGGAGTTAGTGTCGCTCCGGGGCTCTTCCAGAGCACTATGGAGCGCCTGTTGCAAGGCCTTCTGGGGGTGGTGCCTTATTTCGACGCCATCTTGATTAGCGCCCAGACCGAACAACAACTAGGAGACAGAGTGAGGAGCGTTCTGTCACGATTCAGGGAAGCGGGACTCAAATTAAAGAAAAGCAAATGCATGTTTGCTGTCCCCTTTGTCGAGTTCCTGGGCTACAAGATTGATGGCACAGGCATCCACCCCATGGAAAGTAAGTCTAGGGCTATCAGGAATGCGCCCACCCCAAAATCCAAAGCAGAACTCCAAGCCTTCCTTGGACTGCTAAATTTCTATTTGATGTTCTTAAAGGACAAGGCCACTGTGGCCGACCCACTTCACAAGCTTTTGGGAAAGAACGCACCGTGGGTTTGGGGAAATCCAGAGTCTGCCGCGTTCGAAGCTGTAAAGAGACTGCTAGCGGAACATAGTTTCCTTATACAGTATAACGCTAAATTGCCACTCGTCTTAGTTTGTGACGCTTCTCCGTTTGGAGTTGGTGCCGTTTTGGGCCATAGACTGCCAAATGGCCTAGAGGTGCCCATAGCATACTACTCCCGCACTCTGTCTAGCGCTGAACGGAGTTATAGCCAGCTAGACAGAGAGGCATTGGCCGCAATTGCGGGAGTGAAGAAATTCCACGAATATCTCTATGGCAGGACATTCGAGTTGGTTACTGACCATCGGCCGCTGCTAGGACTATTGGCCGGAGACAAGCCCACCCCCGCTGCTCTCTCTCCATGTATGACTAGATGGACTATTTTTCTGTCTGCATATTCCTACAAACTGGTTCAATGCCCCGGGCGAGCCCTGGGCCATGCAGACGCACTCAGCCGTTGCCCCCTTCCCGAGCTGCTGAACGACCCGACACCGGAGGCCCCAGTCCTTTTGCTGGACGCTCTGACTTTGGGTCCCATTTCCTCTAGAGAGGTAGCCAGGGCCTCCGCAAGAGACTCTGTTATACATACTGTCTGTGGTTGGGTGTTGAAGGGGTAGCCACCCAAGGTGGACGGAGGGGAGTTTCAAACGTTTGTCAATAAGCGTAATGAATTATTAATGCAAGGGGGATGTTTACTGTGGGGTGATAGAGTTGTCGTGCCATCCAAGCTGCGCACCCGGGTTCTGGAGTTACTTCACGAGGGGCACCCGGGCATAGTTAGGATGAAGAGCCTAGCTAGGGGCTACATCTGGTGGCCCAATATGGACCAAGACATCTCTCAGTGGGTAGGGACATGCACGCCCTGCCAGCAATCTCGCCCCGATCCCCCGGTTGCCCCAATCCAAGAGTGGGAAAAGCCAAAAGGGCCGTGGGGGCGGATCCACATCAACTTCGCAGGCCCATTTCATGGCCAAACATTCTTGATAGTGGTCGATGCATACTCTAAATGGCTTGAGATCATTCTCATGTCTTCGACCACTTCCGAAGCGGTTATCAGGGCCCTTCAGAAGTTATTTGTCACACACGGCCTTCCGGATACTCTGGTATCTGACAACGGGCCTCAGTTTATGGCCACCCAGTTCGAGGGTTACCTGGTCGAGCTGGGCATTCGCCATGCTCTCTCGGCCCCATTCCATCCGGCTTCGAATGGCCTTGCTGAACGTTTCGTGTGGACGGCCAAGGAAGCCCTGTCCAGGCTAGATAATGGTGACTGGCAAGCCAGGATAGATCAATTTTTAGCGGTTCAGCACGCCTCACCATGCACAGCTACAGGGAGAAGCCCTGCAGAGCTACTCATGGGGAGGAAACTTAGGTGCATCTTAGACAGGCTTCACCCAAACTACTCCCATGATAGTTTTAAGGGTGAAATCACGGGACTGAGACAATTCCAAGTCGGGGACTCAGTATACGCCCGAAACTATGCAAACGGCCCACTATGGGTCGCAGGAACAATTACTGGGGTAACTGGACCAAAGTCCTACACTGTAGATGTCAGGGTTGATAAAATTTGGAAACGCCACATAGACCAGCTCAGGAGAAGGGTAATTAGCGAGGTCGAGCACAATTCAGAACTCACTGACCCTAACCACGACAACTTCTCTAAAACAGCTAACTCAAACCCGTTGCCAAGGGAATACTTATCTGAGAAACCTTGGGTCCAGCACTGGCCCAGCGAGCCGACACTCCCAACTGGGGATAACCATGCCCCAGATCAAATCCAGGAGGTTCCATTGGCGGGGCCAGGAGAGACAGAGGGTCCCTCTGACCGCCTCGACGCCTTACCAAAGACTGATCTGCGCAGGTCAGCCCAGACGAGAACACGCCCAAGGCACCTGCGAGATTTTGTTTGTACATATGTAAATATTTGAGTGTAAGTGCCTTCTGGGAGGGGAGGGGTGTTGTGTTCTGTTACATTTTGGCGGGAATTTCGAACAAGGGAATAATTCCTGATTGGCTGACAGTCCCTCCAGAACTGTATATAAGGAGGGCTGCAGCCTCAGTTCTTAGCTGAAGTCTCACTGTATAATAAAGAGCTGTTGTTACTTGCCTGCTTCTGCATTCGTTAATTCCCAAGCCACCACAGGTATGTTCTGCAAAGAATATAAATCCTTCCATCCGCCACCATCCAGTTAGAACAGAAGAAGGTTTTGGATGAGAAGTGAAATGTTTTCAAGGAAAAAACCAAAAAAGTCCAGTTGCCTTTTAGACAAACACCTGCAAACATCTAACAGGGAACAAATCCAAGCAATTTTGATTTCCAGAAAATCAACAAATTCCTCAACATGCCCCTTTAGGGGCACCTATACATCCTTCTTCTGCAGGAGTAGATGGGTCACCTTAAAGAGGGCGAGTATCTGCAAATGCAATTAGAAACGTTTATGTTTCTTTCATAAGGCATTGCTGCACCTTCCTTGTATTGAAACATTTCTGGGGCTTGCAAAACTCCTAGGAAGAGCAAGGAACTCGGTTAAACGGCTAACTTGGTGTGGTTTCAAAAGATCCCAAGGTCAGTGCTTACCGAGTCAAAGGTGGCAGAGAAATGTCCTTCCATAATTTCTGCTTGGCTATATTCACCAGTGTGAGAGTTTAGGGAAAGCTGTGATACAGTTAGAATAGAGTGATGGAATTCCTGGATTTTCACTCTTGTCCTTGGAGATAGAA